>PVKC010037241.1:0-13128 GCA_004027635.1 Crocidura indochinensis
GTCATAATCTCTGAGTGACAGACTTTAGTTTTCACCATGGTTACATAGGAGCAAATTGTCCTGATTTAGTTACATCCCAGGGGAACCAGCTGGTGGGCACCTTGCCTGGGCAGGACCCGTGATGTGCATGCCAGGGAAAAAGTGGAGGATATTTTCTTGGTGAAAACTACAGTACTGTGGGGAAAGGACTGAAAGTTCGGGTGTGGGATGCAGGGTTGTGACTTCTTTTTTTTTGTTTTTTGTTTTGTTTTTTTTTGGGCCACACCCAGTGACGCTCAGGGGTTACTCCTGGCTATGCGCTCAGAAGTCGCTCCTGGCAGGCACGGGGGACCATATGGGAACCGGGGGATCGAACCGTGGTCCGTCCAAGGCTAGCGCGGTAAGGCAGGCACCTTACCTGCAGCGCCACCGCCTGGCCCCGGGTTGTGACTTCTTCAAAGACACCCATAATGCCACAGGTGTTCTCTCTTTTTGGGGGGGTGGTTTAGGGGTCACACCCAGCAGTGCTCAGGGCTTACTTCTGGCTCTATGCTCAGATCAGAAATTGCTCCTGGCAGGCATGGGGGACCATATGGGATGCTGGGATTCGAACCACTGTCCTTCTGCATGCAAGGCAAACGCCCTGCCTCCATGCTATCTTTCTGGCCCCAGGTGTTCTCTCTTGATTGAGTCATTCCCCAGCACCTCTTACCACAAGGGGAGGGTATGTTTTGCCATAGCAGTAGCTAAATAGCAAAGAAAAGCTTTATTGACAAAAGAACATCTTAAAAATGTGAACAGCTTGGCTGGCCCAGGCTGAGGAGACAGGTTCAAAAAGTTGGAATCAGATCCTATGTTGAGTAAAGTTAGGTGATATCACTCTGCACGTAGGAGATTTTCCAGGGACTATAATGCATATTTATAAGAAGCAGTGAGCACGAATAGTTGCCGAACAAAAAAGAACGAACATAATCATAGATATTTATATATATCCGTGTACTGGAATTTGGGGGAGGACAACATAGGGAGATTTTTTTTTTTAATTCAGAAGGGTTACGTTGCAGTTTCCACTGAGACTTCTGTCCAGCCAGGATTTAGGACTTGATCTATACAAATATAATTGTTAGGTTCTACCTTCATCCAACCAAAGCCAATAGAATGTAGCAGTCTGGCTGTTCCCTTTGTACTCCACCAATGAGCCATACCCTCCAAGCATTGCTTTGCTTCCTTAATCCCAAGGAATTCTCAGGTTGTTTTTGGAGGGGTTTGGGTAGGGGGCATTTGTTTATGGGCAAAGGAGAGCAGGAAAGCACACTCAGTGGAGCTCATGTTTTCTCTATGCTTAGGAACCATTCCTGGCAGTTCGGAGGGTGCCAATTGTAGTACCAGGGACCACTAGAAGGTGGTGGGCTGCATGCAAGGCAAGTGCCTCACCGTCTGTCTCTCCAGCCTCCCTCTAATGATGGGGAAGGAGTTGGGGCTGGACTAGCAAAGGTCTGATGGTAGGTCCTAGACCTCTCTACCCACTTCCTTAAGGTGAATAACCTCCTCTCCCCAGTTTGGGTTTGGTTGCTAGAACTAGTAGTAAAGGAGAGTAAACAACAGAAAAGAGCAACTGGTTCTCTCAATGGCTGAGAAAGAATGAAACCTGAGATTTTCTGCTGGAGCAATTTGGATGAGAGATGGGGTCTGCAGAGAGAAATGCTTCAGAAATGCCTGTGAAGGGGGCTTATTTGGGGGAAAGACGCATTTCTAAAAATCAGAAATTGGATTCCTAAGAGTAGGGACAGAAGTTTACCTATCTCAGCTGGTTCTGCTTCATGTAAGAAAACTGCCAGAGGCCAGGACACTGGCCCTGTGGGAAAGTGGCTTGGACACTTGAAACTTGTCCCCCCAATCCACCCCCACTTTGGACTGACAGGAAGGAAACCTAAAACCCAGTTTGCCTCCTGCCTATGGAGAAGGCAAGAGTCCTTTGCATTTTTGACTGCGTAAATTGTGGGAAGGAAAAAACTAAATTCTCCCCAAAGGTCATCTGCCTCCTGGGCGAAGGTTGATGAAAAGTGGAGCCTCCTGCACTCTGCCCTGAGTTCCAGGCCTTGCAGTCTTGGTGGTTGCAGTCAGTGAGAGTCAGTGAGACTGTAAGTAGATGTGGACACACATGCAGAGACAGGCTGTATCTTACTGAAATATCTCTTATAGGGCTGGAACAGGTACAGCAGGTACACTTATCTTGCTTGCGGCTAACTTCGATTCTATTCCTGGTATCCCATATGGTCCCTCAAGTATGACTAGAGACAATTTCTGAGTCTAGTCTAGTAGAGTAAGGAATACGCCCTGAAAACCCCAAAATGAACAAACGAAAAGAAATGTCCACTGTCCTATGCCTTCACTTTGCTCTTGTGATGACTAGGTTGCAAAGGCATGCTAACTGGTGTTTTTTCATTTTTAGCAGTGTTGCTCACAAGGGGTCACATATGCAGTAACATTATCTGCTCTTTTTGCTCCTATGCTCAGCCATTTTGCACTTAGTTGAAACACAGAAGTGTGGTTGTGCTTGCTAGGGAATGCAGTGGTGCTTGCTAGAGATTGTACTTCCCAGACACAGTGTTCACACATCTTTTTTTTCTCTTTTGGTTTTCAGGACAGATCCAACTTGGTCTTCAAGGCTTACTCCTGACTCAGTGCTCAGGGTACCATGTTGTGTCAGAAATTGAACCCAGAGCCCTATACTTTCACAGTAAGGGCTCTAATACTGAGCCACTGGGTGCTTTTATTTTTTTGAGGTGGATCAAGCACACCTCTCGGGTACGCAGGGGTTTCTCCTGGTTTTGTGCTCAGAAATTACTCCTCTCAGGCTCAGAGGCCATATGGGATGTCAGGGCTCACATCTGGGTCAGCCATATGCAAGGCAAATGCCCTACCCGCTGTGATAACTTCAGCCCCACAGTGTGCTTTAAATGTCACGCTTCACAAACTTTCCCAGTTGAAAAAAACAATTTATTGGTTTTGTGTGTGTGTGTGTGTGTGTGTGTGTGTGTGTGTGTGTGTGTGTGGTTTTTGGGTCACACCCGGCAGTGCTCAGGGGTTACTCCTGGCTCCATGCTCAGAAATTGCTCCTGGCAGGCAATGGGGGACCATATGGGGCACCGGAATTCAAACCGATGACCTTTTGCACGAAAGGCAAACGCCTTACCTCCATGCTATCTCCCGGGCCCCCAATTTATTGGTTTTGACCATTAAAAAGATGCTTGTGCTGGGACCAGAGATATAGCATGGAGGTAGGGCGTTTGCCTTACATGCAGAAGGACTGTGGTTCAAATCCCAGCATTCCTGAGCCTGCCAGGAACAATTTTTGAGCGTAGAGCCAGGAATAACCCCTGAGTGCTGCCGGGTGTGACACCCCCCCCCCCAAAAAAAAAGAAGAAAAAAGATGTTTGTGTTATTGCCTTTTGTTGTTGCAGCAATGCCAGAGAGCTCTAAACATTTCTAAATACCCTTGGCCTTTTTTCTATGTGTTACATAACTTAGCAGTACACAGTCCATCAACCATACCAAGTATACTTTGTCCCTTAATCCTGGCAGCCAGCTCTACCAGACTTCAAGCACATGCTCCTGGCTAGGGCCAAGGAGCAGCACAATTCCTCCTCAGGAGATGACCACTAACCACCTGGGGGCAGTCAGATTTTTGTTATATGCTTTTCTGTAAAAAGAGGCCACAGCCACATTAGAATGAAGAGTTGATGTTTAATTATGAAGGGCAGAAAGCAGCAACATCAGCATCTAGTTAAATATTAACCAGCGGTCATGAAGATGTAACTTCAGTTTTGCTCTCTGAGAGAGTATATAATACCAGAAATAAGAATCAGTTTGAATCTCTTAACTATATTTGGGGATCACACCTGGCAATGCTCAGGAGTTACTCCTGGCTCTATACTCAGGAATCACTCCTCAAGAGCTTGGGAGGCATCTGGGATGCCAGGAATCGAACCTGGGTCAGCTGCATGCCACAACAAGTGCCTTACCCACTGCACTGTATTATCACTATGGCCTTCCAACAATATATTTTTATTTATTTATTTATTTATTTATTTATTTATTTATTTATTTATTTATGTATTTATGTTTTTGGGCCACATCCAACGGTGCTCAGGGGTTATTCCTGACTCTGTGCTCATAAATCACTCCCCGCAGGCTCAGGGGACCATGTGGGATGCTGGGATTCAAACCACTGTTGGTCCTGGGTCTGCTGCTTGCAAGGCAAATGTTCTACTGCTGTGCTATCTCTCCAGCCCCCTCTATTTTTTTTTTTAACAAAAGATAACTATATATCTGTAAAACAACACATTCCAATGCACTTAACTGTTAAGATTTGGGTGGGAAGAAGGAATTGAATAAGGGTCATAAACTGCTAATTGAACAGCATATCTTTTCCTCGGTTTTGCTACCAACTGAGAAAGCAAGCTGCATCCATGTGATCCCAGTAACAGGCCCTGATAAGCTTTATTTTTATATATTTTGGGGGGTTGTCCTCTGATGCTGCTCCTGTTGTTGCACAGGGAATCATATGAAATACAATGCTGGGATCAAATGGATCTGCCACATTGCCTTACCAGCTGTATTATTTCCCACTGTGCTGTGATAGGTTTTTTTTTTTGTTTTGTTTTGTTTTTTTTTTTTTTGTTTTTGGGTCACACCCGGCAGTGCTCAGGGGTTACTCCTAGCTCCATGCTCAGAAATTGCTCCTGGCAGGCACGGGGGACCATATGGGACACCGGGATTCGAACCAATGACCTTTTGCATGAAAGGCAAATGCCTTACCTCCATGCTATCTCCCGGGCCCCGCTGTGATAGGTTTTTAAAGAACATCTGCATTAAACTGAAGATAACTGTGGTAGGAAGGCAATCTTATCATTCAATTCCTGACCTACCTTTGCTTGGTGCCCTTGCAACTGGAAATAAAACGTGAAATACAATGCATTAGGTACTTGTTTTTCGCTCCCCACACCCACTTTTTTTTTCTTTTCCTTGTTCTTGTTTTTTTTCTTTCTATTTTTTTTTGGCCTTTCCTAGCAATAATCAGTCACTCTGGTGGGCCCAGAACTATATGGGATGCTGGGAACTGAACCTGGGGTGGCCATATGCAAGGCAAGCACCCTACCCAGTATACTATGGCTCCAGTCCCTATGTACTTTCCTTGAACACAGCTAACCCAGATTAATCCCTGACACTGAGTATAGTCCATTAAGTACTACATGAGAGAACTTTGAGCAGAGTCAGGAGTAAGCCTTGAGCATAACCAAGTATATCTCCCTAATCTACCCACCCCCAAATCTAAAGCTCCATTAAAAAAATAATCGGGATAATAGCAGATTGCTCAAAGAAATACCCCTTTTTTCCCATTCAATAATAAAATAGAGCTTCCCAAGTAAAATAATAAATTAAAAATTTCACATAAAACAAACTGAAATGAGATAAATAGGGAATAACTCCAGGAAATGTTTTTCTTTGTGCCAATTGGTTTGTAAGGGGATTGCTTTTGTCTGCAAAATGTCCAAAAGCACAAAGCTAACATTATCTCATAAAAGCAACCAGAGAACTCAATGGGGCCAGAGATATAGCACAGCGGTAGGGTGTTTGCCTTGCAAGTGGCTGACTCAGGACCAGAGTTGGTTCGAATCTCGGCATCCCATATGGTTCCCTGTGCCTGCCAGGAACGATTTTTTGAGCAGAGAGCCAGGAGTAACCCCTGACCGCCACTGGGTGTGACCCCAAAACCAAAAACCTAAAAATAAAAAAAGGCAACCAGAGCAGTAAAAATTGCACAATAGTTTTTATCACTCAGTTTTAACTCTGAACTCTAAAACATGATAAAAGCAGTTCTATTTTGAGGGAGAAAGTCGAATTATGAACATGGGGGAAATTTTCCTTATAAAAATTATGACGGGATAATTAAGCAGGAGGAGAAATTATATATATATATATATATGTGTGTGTGTATATATATATGTAAACAATTTGGCATCTTCTTTTAGAGTATTGTATTTTTTGTTTGTTTTGGGGCCACATCTGTCAGGGCTTTTAGAACCACATGGGATGCCAAGGTTCAGTTTCAGGTCAGCCCCATGTAAGGCAAGTGCCCTATTTACTGTACTGTCTGTTTTTCTAGTTCCTGTTGTTGTTTTTTAAGCCTAGTGTGATCATTAAAGTTGAAAATGTTCTCAAAGCTATATTTACACTAAGAACATTAATGGGGGGCTGGATGGTGGCGCTGAAGGTAAGGTGCCTGCCTTGCCTGCGCTAGCCTAGGTCGGACCGCGGTTCGATCCCCCAGTTTCCCATATGGTCCCCAAAGCCAGGAGCGGCTTCTGAGCACATAGCCAGGAGTAACCCCTGAGCGTCACCAGATGTGGCCCAAAAACAAAAACAAAAAAAAACATTAATGGGAAAAATATGTTTTAAATCTGAACTATTTTACTTATTTTTAATTTTGGTGTTTGGGGGACCATATCTGATGGTGTCAGGAGCTTTTGTCTTTGTTCGAAGGTCAGTCCTTGTGGGGGTCTCCCCCGACCTCCCGTCCAGCAGGATAAGTTCTGGAGACCCTCACAATAAGTTATTCCACAGTCCACGGAGAGGTCATCAGCCTGGAAAGAGAAGAGGGAACTGGGAAATAATGAGGCTCAGGTCTGGGTTCTGATCGAGAGCCCACCTTTATTCAGGGAGGACGGCCTTATATACAAAATTCAAACAAAGAGAGACAGAGAGAGAAAGGCATGCAGGGAATATCTGTAACTTCTTACAAGAATATCTTATTTTTTCAAGATTAACAATTTGACACATCATAATGCTGGTATTCGTAAATTATGAGGCCTAGATTGTCTTATAGAACAATACAGCACAGGATCTAATCGCACTGTATGGTCATCAGCCTCTATTCCCATGGCTTATCAGCCTCGATTCCCATGGGAACCTTCTGCCAGCCCCTATTTCTCTTGGGAACATTGGTGTCATGTGGGTGACTCCTCTATCTCTATAATGTTACATTTCTTTTAAGCCCAGGGACAAATGACCACATTCTGCAATTTTGCTTAGCTTGCAATCCATGTGGATTGTCACGTAGCTGACTTTGGCTCAGGTTGTTAGAGACTCCATTTTGAGTTTAGAAAGAGGGCTTTTATATTTAACTTCCATGGTCTCCAACAAGTCCTGATAGTGTTCAGAGCACCATGGTGTGCTTGGAGTCAAACTAGGGCCTCCTCACTTGTAAAATCTCCCCATTGAGCTATCTTTCAGGTCCCTTACCGAATAGCAGAAAACTCTAAAGGTTTAATTACATATCCCTGAGCACAAAAACATATGCTCTGTTGCAGTAGTCCTGGGTTTGATCCCTAAAGTCTGCCTCTATACACCATTGAAAAATATTTTAATAAGTGCCTGTATTGGCTCATGTATTTATTTTATTTCTTTTGTTTTTGTTTTTGTTTTTGGGTCACACCCGGCAGCGCTCAGGGGTTACTTCTGACTCCATGCTCAGAAATTGCTCCTGGCAGGCACGGGGGACCATATGGGGCACCGGGATTCGAACCGATGACCTTTTGCATGAAAGGCAAACGCCTTACCTCCATGCTATCTCCCGGGCCCCTTTATTTTATTTCTTTTTTGGTTCATGTATTATTTCATTTGTACATTCTTGTTTTGATTTGTTTTGGGTCACACCCAGTGGTGCTCAGGGCTTACTACTGGCTCTGAGCTCAGAAATCACTCTTGGTGGTACTGGGGTTACCACATTGAGTACTAGAGATTGAATCCAGATTGGCTACATGCAAGTCAAGTGTCCTAACTGCTGTACTATTACTTTGGACTGTTTTGTACTTTTTTTAAGGGGAGGGGGGTCACACCTGGTAGTGCTCAGGGGTTACTCCTGGCTCTATGCTCAGAAATCGCCCCTGGCAGGCATTCAAACCACTGTCCTTCTGCATGAAAGGCAAACACCTTACCTCCATGCTATCTCTCTGGTCCTGTTTTGTACATTTTAATTCATTTACCTACCTATTCAGTCTATCATAGTTGATCAACAGTCCTTTAGTCATACTGTGGGGATTCAGTTATAGATGCCAGGGAAGATCAAAGGGAAGAAAAGTTTTGCTTGAGGAAGACAGGCTGTGACAGGTTGTTTTTTGTTTGTTTGTTTTTGGTTTTTGGTCAAAGAAGGAAGAAAAGTTTATTTTGGGGGAGAGAGAGATAGAATGGAGGTAAGGCGTTTGCTTTGAGTCCAAAAGGACAGTGGTTCGAATCCTGGCATCCCATATGGTTCCCTGTGCCTGCTAGGGGCAATTTCTGAGCATAGAGCCAGGAGTAACCCCTGAACACTGCTGGGTGTGACCCCCCAAAAAATAAAAGAAAAGAAAAGAAAAAGAAAGAAAGAAAAGTTTATTTTTGGGGAGTGAGCTTCTAGACACAACTAAACAGCCTCTAGAGTGCTCCCCTCCCCGGGGGTTTCTCCCAGTAGGGCTGATGACTCAATCTAAGAATAGTGTTGCTTGGGCCCTGTGGTGCCAGAGACTAACCTGGCTATCCTGACTACACAGAGTCTCCAGGCCACACCTGGAGGTGCTTAGGAATCCATATAGATATAGGGCCAGGAATCAAATCCACATTGCCTAGCCTCTGTTCTATCTCTCGACCAAGGGAAAAAATTTCCTAGATGCCTGTCTTGCCATGCTGCCAGCTGCAGCCCTCCACACTATTCATAACACCGATATTTTGTTTTTGTTTTGGGGCCACACCTGGTGACACTCAGGGGTTACTCCTGGCTATTCGCTCAGAAATCACTCCTGGCTTGGGGTACCATATAGGACGCGGGGAGATTGAACCTCGCTTTGTCTTAGATTAACTTGTGCAAAGCAAACGCCCTACCACTTGCGCCACCACTCTAGCTTCAACAAAGTATCTTATGACTAAAGGATAATGGAGGGAATTCAGATTTTGCTCTTAGCCTGCAAGCAATCAGGAGAGAAAACTGAGGTGGAAGGGAAGTAAAACTAAGTCTTTCTGTTCTGTGCTCCTTCCCTTGGCAGGGAAGTCAGCACACATGTTGCCATATACTTTGAAACAGTAGACTAAAAATTCGGGGCTTAGACTGGCTACCTTCTCAGGTTTATATACTATCCCTTACGCTAAGGCAGTGACAGTCTCCAGATTCTTTCCCACAGCTGAGAGTTAAGCCTTAGTAAACCTTTGCTGCAATTCAAATGCAACTTTCTTCCAAACTCTAGTCATTGGAGAAGCTGTCAAGTTCTCTTCATATTGACATGAAAACTAGGGAAATAATTCTTCCCCAAACACATTTTTAAAACGTCACTCTCTTCAAAAGAAAAGGCCAAGGTCATCCAGCGCTGACTCAACCACACTGGAAGCTAATTATAGAGAAGCGGCACCTTTGATTTCCTCTTTTGTCATCAGAACTTAGTGTCTGTTGGTGCTCTTTCATGATTGTGTTCATACTACACAGAGAAAATTAAGGACACAAACAAGTTACGTAACTGCCATGTTGCTCAGTGGGTGGAGGCAAATGTGGTTGGCACATGGGCAGGCGAGACCTGGGCCCAACGTCTTCACATCTCAACACTGAGTGTGTCAAAGGAGGGCAAATGTATCTTCTCCTTGTGTTGAGAGACCTTGCTGTCACTTGGGGAAGATGTGCCTTGGGCCCTCTGATGTACCCAGGAAAGGCAAGGAAATGGGACTATGAGGACTTATGGATAGTTTGAGAAAATATTTTTTAGATAAGGGACCATTCCATTTAGAATTTAGGATATGTGAGATTCAAAAGGAACTTGAGTGCAATTTGGGGACTACTTCGTTTGCTTAAAGTAGTTAGATACAAGGGCTGAGTTTTTTTTTTGTTTTGTTTTGTTTTTATTTCTTTCTTTTTTTTTTTGGTTTTTTGGGCCACACCCGGTGATGCTCAGGGGTTACTCCTGGCTATTCGCTCAGAAGTCGCTCCTGGCAGGCACGGGGGACCATATGGGGAACTGGGGGATCAAAACGCGGTTCGTCCTAGGTTAGCGCAGGCACCTTACCTCCAGCGCCACCGCCCGGCCCCCTGTTTTTATTTCTTGAAAAGGAGATCATGGCCAGATAAGTTTGGGAACTTGTGATTTAAATAATGGATTTTTTTTTTAAGTTGGGAGGTCAGAAGGACCTAAGGGCCTTAGAAGGAAGTTGTGTAACACAGGATTTTCTGACCAAAGGCTGGCATAAGCACAGGAGAGAAACAGTAACTTCTCTTATCTCCACACAAATGTAACTCATAGATAAAAAAAAATCCTTTTCAGAAAACAGGATTATAAATTCTGCTTGAGATTATCCTTGGGTCTGAAGAAAGGGACTGAGGAGATAAAGAGTGCTCCTTCAAGATCTCCAAGGGACTAAGAGACTTGTAGAAAGTTATGAAACAGTTAAATAAAAGAATATCACTACTGAAACCAGGGCTAGAAAAGGAGGTTAAAAGTGAACAGGGTGTAACTAATGTCATATCAAGGACACACAAGTGAAAAGCAGTTTTATTGGTCACTGATCTGTCAGAGCTTTCTAAAGTACTATGAACTCTGCCATTCTAAGGATAATATTGACAACCTTAGGGCTGAGCTTAGTGTGGTCTTGTGCTCAGGCGACATGTTTCCTGCAAAGATGGGGAGGCAGGAGCCCAAGAGTTCTGTAAGGAAGGTCAGTCAGAAAGATCAGAAAGATTGTAAGACGACTGCCTTTTGCCCGCAGCTCATCCTTTGATCTACAGAACCCCATATGGCTTCCTAAGCATACTAGAGATTATTCCTGAGCACAGAGCTAGGAATAGCCCCTGAGCACTGCTGGGTGTGGCCCCAATACCACTCCTTCCCACCCATCCTCAAAATAAGAACAAGAAAAGATTGGTTTCTAGGGAGAGCTTCTTAAATTCTTCAGAATGTGGCTGGAAGTGTAGCTCAGTGGTAGAGCATTTGTCTTAAATGTATGAGGCACTGGGTTCAGTCCCCAGTACTTCTTGGCCAGCCCCCACCCCCCCCTCCAGAGAACACTCCCCAATCACTAGCACAAGAAGTGTCACAATCAAAGAATGAAATAAAAGCAAGCTGTGACTACCCTCTAGTGTCTGGAAGAATCATTGCAGTTTTGTTCACAAGGTCAGGCCAGAATTTGCCAAGTCTGTTATTTCCAACAAATATTTATATTTATAGAGGTAATCTCTAGTGGCCTCTTAGTAGGTCTAATCTACTAAGTAGATCTAGCAAAAGTTTTGAGCTTGAGTATTACTGCTTCTTTATCTCCCTGGAATGAAGTGTTGAGGCTTGGCCTGGTTGGAGGCAAGTGGGCTGTGGAATTCTCCTGGGAAGTTGCCTGGGAAGTTGCCTTTAAGCATTTGCAGGGAGCACAGGGAGCTATTCCAGACTTGAAACAAAGGCTTTTAGTTTCAGTTTAACTTTCAGTTTAAAATCTTACCCCATATAGAAAGAAATTTTAGGGAGCCAGGAGGTGGCACAGGAGGTAAGGTGCCTGCTGCCTTGCCTAGGATGGACCACGGTTCGATCCCCCGCTTCCCATATGGTCCCCCGTGCCTGCCAGGAGCGACTTCTGAGTGCATAGCCAGGAGTAACCCCTGAGCGTCACTGGGTGTGGCCCAAAAACCAAAAAAAAAATAAAAATAAAAAAATAAAAAAATTAAAAAAAAAGAAAGAAATTTTAAAAATAAAATAATGTTTTATCCCTTGTACAACCAGAGATGCAAGAGGCCCAAGTTTGATCTCTGGAAATGCATAGTCCCTCGCATCTCTAAATGTGATAAAAAAAAAAAAACCCCAAAATATTGCACCCAGTATAACAGAAACATATTTACAGAATAGTCCCTGATTTGGATGTGAGGCTAATATCATTTAGAGAAGATTTTGGTGACAATTACCTTGAGTTGCCTGCTTCTAGGTGGCTTCTCTCTTTCTTCCTCCTCCTTTCCTTCCTTTCTTTTCTTCCCACACCAACCACCATTTAAATTACTAAGAGATGAAAGTTTCCCTGAAGTCAGTCTGCTTTGGATTCAACTCCACCATTTACCTTAGCAGTGTCTTAGTTCTTTGATTCCTCAGAAATGGAATTCTTGGTAACATAGTATAATCTCAGGTACAACCTAGTGTCATGGTAAGGATGACAGGAAATGTGGGATGAAAACCAGTTAGGTGGGACCTGAAAAGTTGGTCAATGTCATCTATCCAGTTCAATTACCACCTGGAAACTGGAAGTCAATCACTGGATACTGGAGTTCAAGTTTGCATCAGCAGGACAAAGGAAATGACAGAACCACAGACTTTTAGTGGGGAACTGTATTGGATGCTATTTAACAAGTAGGACAGGGCCAGAGAGGTGGCACAGTGGTAGGGTGTTTGCCTTTCACATGGGTGACCAGGATAAACCTGGGCTCGATCCCCAGTGTCCCATATGGTCCCCAAGCCGGGAGTGATTTCTGAGCGCATAGCCAGTAATCTGAGCATCACTGAGTGTGGCCCAAAAACAAACAAACAAACAAAAAAACAAGTAGGAACCCTGATCCTCCTATGCTCCTATGTCCTTTGTTCCTTTCCTAGGATGCAGAACTCTAGACTCATTTGCAGGTACTCAAAGCAAGGTCTTTTGGTATGTTTATGATGCTACTTGAACATCCAGGTGCCACCCACAAAAGCATCTAAGGAACACTTTATTGAGCTGACATGTTTAAGCAGTGCCTCCTCTAGCAATACTGCCTGGCAGTTCTTATATTCAAATCTCCTGATTGATAGCTTTTTGCACTATCCCCAATGAAGGAAAATAAAAGGCTTACCCTACCTTGAGGATATGCTGGGGGATATGGTGGGAGCAGGTTTAGGAATCAGGCATAGCCGGATGCAGCCCTGATTTATCTTCTCTTATGGTATGTCTTTGACAACATTATTTAACTTCATACACACATACAGAGACACACACACACACACTGGGGCCTAGCCAGTGCTATGAGCAGCTTACAGCACACACACACACACACACACACACACACACACACACACACACACACACGCGCGCACGCATGAACACACGATAGTGCTGTGAGCAGTTTACGGTCCT
>PVKC010037242.1:0-13046 GCA_004027635.1 Crocidura indochinensis
TAATGATATATTTTTGTTTGCATGTACATTATCTTTCAAAGTATTTTTAATGTATTTGAAATCAATTTCACATAGTCAACTCATGTAAGCATTATTTCTGGCATTCATCATTCTTGTATGAGTCAACATCTCCAATTAATTTAATTATTTTCCAAATAGTTGTTAAATACATATTTTGGTATACATTTACTAGTATTAGTCAAGATTGTGTATACAGGTAAAAATTCTAGGTCCACATTCTGTTTTAGAAGATTTTTTTTCTAGAATATATGTTTGCTTTATATTTTTTATTTACATTTACTTTAATAATCTTTCTCTGTGATCTTCTCTCGCATTGTTTATTGGGAATATACTATCATATTTATCATTAATGTAACGTTTCATTTTCTCTAGTTGTGTTTAAGCTATTTTTCCATAAGTGTTTTCCAGTTTTCATTATGTCCCCTTTCCTGTCATTTGTTGTGATGATCAAAAAAGTCATACATATGGTTGGTCCTGGTGCTTGCACACTTAGCTTTGGTGCTCTTATGGGTCACACACTCTATTGAGGCATGAGGAATTCCAAACAACAGGGCTACATGAGTATGATCCAAGCATGTGGCAGATACTTACCATCAAATTCAGATGTTGTGCTTGTTTGGAATAAGAGTCTTTTGCCTCTGAGTCTAGGCCCCATTGTCATTTCTCTTTTAAATTTCTGTTATGGACATTTTGTCTTCTTCTTTATTTTTTTAAATTTTTTTTTGTTTTTGGGTCATACCCTTTGGCACTCAGGGGTTACTCCTGGCTCTGCACCCAAAAATTGCTCCTGGCAATCACAGGGGACCAAACAAAATGCTGGGATTCAAACTACTGTCAGTCCTGGATCTGCTGTGTGCAAGGCAAACGCCCTACTGCTGGGCTATCTCTCTGGCCCCACATGTCTTCTTAAGTATATTCAGCTCTATTATTTATAAAATAGAGTTTACGTACTATAATTTTATTTTTACAGGATTTATAATTTACATTAACTAAAATTAATTTGAAATACTTTCAGCATTATTTCTTTAAGTATTTACACTGTGATATGAAACTCCAATGATATTTAAATTAACTTGAATGTTTTGCTCAAATTACTTATGCTCTGTTATAAAACTATTATTTTTATAGTTTCATTGCTGTCTTTAAAGTAATAAGCTTGGAGTCAAAGTGATAGCAAAGTGGTAGGGTGTTTGTTTGCCTTGCATGTCATCAATTTGTTTTCAATTCTGGAATCCCATAGCATCCCCCCCCCCCCCCCCGCGTCTGTCAGGAGTAATTTGTGAGCACATGCCAAAAAGTAACTTCTGAGCACTACCAAGCATGACCCAAAAAACAAAGAAAAGGTAATAAGCTTATGCTCTCTATTGTTTAAAATATTGTTAGTTCCATCTTTAGTATTTATTGTTCATAGTGTTTCATGCAATTTTCATCTTTATAGTTTAAATTATATATTTTTAGAAATAGACAATGAGCTTATAATTACTGCTTTAATATCATTGTTTATTAGTTTTAATATCCATATCAGTTATTATATCAGTTATTGATTTTTTCCCCATTATGGATTAGAATTTTCTGACTTTCTGCATGCTTGGCTAACTTTGATTACATTCAAGATTTTATGAATATTACTTCGTTCAGTGCTAGACATTTTTGTATTCTAGTAAATAATCATGAGTTTGTTTTGAAGCACAGTTTGTTTACAAAGAAATATCTTGATCCACAAAATCATTTTTCCTAAAATGGATAAAATATATATTCAATTAGATATAGAAGTAGAATAACAAACATACTAGAAATAATTATGTTCCATAGCTAAGGCAAGAACATTTTGAGCAGTTTATCAAATGTGAGATTTTCTTATACTTCTAATAGAAAGAGTTACTCTTCTATGTTCATTAGGAACACTGACTATGATTCCCTCTGCTATAGGCAGGAAAATGTGTATCTGGGACGTCTAGTAAAAGTAGTTGGAAAAAGTCTGAGAATTAAATTAGCTTGAAGGCAGGGAGTTTTTGACACAAAAGACCCAACCTGGAGCAGTAAAGCTTTTGAGATATTGAATTTCAGGCCAAATACAAGGAAGCTTTCAGAGAAGAGTGTAGGCTGGACACTGAAATGAAAAACTTCCCAGGAATAAAGATCATGCAAACTTATCAAAAGAAGAACATCAATTTCTCCAAACTCCTTCTTTACAATTACCCTAGCAATACCCTAATAATACACTGTGTGTATGGGGTGGAGGGCAGTTTTGAAAACATGTATTTAACCTAACTTGGGCAGAGAAAATGGAAGTGTGTGCATTATGCTGACACCTATCTTGTCTGCATACATGGTACCCACATAAATGCTACCCACATTCCCCAGATTATCATGTGGACTTTCATGCTTTAATGTTCGAATGCACACTGGCTCTCCTCTCTGGAGAAGTCCTGTTGTCTTTTATATCTTAATCTATGTCTCCCTTTACTTCCCTAATGATCTTATTATATTTCACTATTAGTCTCCCCCCAAAATCCTTTTCTCTGAGGACAAGGCCACAAACTCAAAAGGCCTGGGTAAGATGAGGACTGACTTTCTATTTTTGCAAAGAGCAATACTCTAGCCTAAGTCTATGGTGCCCTGAAAAATCAAGATATCAGGTGGCAGGAATTATCTTTCATGCTGTGCAAAACAAGTGGGCTTGGCAGCTGCCTTGTAGCTCTGCTGGGGTAGACTTTCATCAATCCTAAATCTCCCAGTAGTTTCCTGGTGTGGCAGAGGTGGGTAGAGAGAAAACAGTAGTTTTCCTTCTTGAGAATGGTTTTCCTTCCTTTCTCTTCACTTCACATAAGCAAGCACCACTAATGCTCTTAGATTTCCAACCACTCTTTAGAAACTTCCAAAATGCATAGATAATAATCATGGAATACACTTCTGAATAAGTAAGAAGAAACATCTGAAATGTCTGACTTTTCTAGTGTTCTATTTTCTATTGTCTACTGTTCTAAAATTCAAAATATTGCCATTCAAATCTTAGCTATAATACATTTTAGTTATATTAGATATATAATTATATAATATATTATTATGTGTGGATATATACTATATTAATTATGTTTAATTGTGTAATTAATTGTGTGTAATTATATATTATATACATTATGAATAATTATATATAACATTGATTATATATAATTATATGCATAAACACTTAGCTCTCCACTAATATTTTAGTTCAGTCCACTCAACTTGGAAAGTTGATAGATTTTACCTAAGGTCTTTTCTATGTACAATGGTTTCAAAGTTCGTAAGGCAATAAACCAGGGAAATAAGACAACATACATTGCTCAATTTTCATCACTTGGGATTTAGTCTTCTTTATTGCCTGATATGTAGGGTCCAGAATCTGTTTCATCATTTATATTGTCTTATTTTCTCAAAGGAGTGGAGAATAGAAAGTACATTTCTTTATTTTATTTAAATGTAAAATGCTTATTGGGTTTTGATCATGCAAATAATAATATTTTAACATTTTATAATTTTTGAGACCTGAGTTTTGAACAAGGATGGATGTCATTTTGCAAAGGCTACAGGGCAGGATTATTTCTCAGGTTCTGAACAGTGAGGGACACCATTTTCTAAGGACCACATTGTGAAAGCCACATGCTAGGTCTCTATAAGCCTATTTCATTAACAAGGTCCCAACATATGTGACCATACCAGGTAGTCTATCAAGGAAAAACACAACAGAATAGTAGGAAGGTACCTCAAACAATAGCCAATTAATTTAATATCATCAGAAACCTAGGAAATCCCTACATTCCTTTCCTGTATAATGTTCTTCATGACCTTGGGCATGGTTCATTTTCTGCAGGAAATGGCCCTGGCCCAGCCAGTGTGGGGGCTTTTTGGCAAATAGTTTAAAATAGTTAGCTTTATTCCAGTCGTGTGGTCTCGCCCTTCGACACTGGAACCTAGCAATAATAGGTGCATCATTATTTGGTAAATCAAACCTAGGTGTTCTGGTTTGCATATTGTGGATATATTTCGTTCAGAGCTTGGGACTCCGTACATGTTTTCTTGTTACTGATGGACTATTTCTATCACACAAATGAAGGTTAACTCTTATTTCCACCAGTTAAAGAACCCCTCATTCAATATACATCAAGTGTTCACAATAGAAACATAGAACATATTTAGAAGATCTACTGGACTTCAGTATGTTTTCTTTCCAGTTTTTAATGGAAAAATTGAAATCACTTTCATTAGTTTTCATGAACAAATCCTATTAGGTATATCAGACACCAGAACTAGAGCAAAAAAAAAAAAAACCAACACACTGGGAACAAAAAATTAGGTCATGCCAGAATAGCTATAAATTGTAGGAGAAAAAAAATGTCCTGATTGCTCAGTTTGGTTTGAGCTTTAAATCTTTTACTAGCTTCTTAGTTTGCCTGTGATGTGCTGAGTACTGGCAGGTGGCTCTCCACAGGGAATAATCTGGAAACATTCAATTGCACAGAGAGCTACTAATCCCTGGAGGTTAATAATGATGCAGACTGAACTGATTGTCTGGCATTACCACAGCACTAGGGAACAACGTTTGGAACCCAGGCCTAACTCAACAAAGTGGAGATGAGGTTTGGAGATATTGTGACCAGTTACAACGCAGATGTCATGCTAAAAGAACCAAAGGACTTTGCTAAAATTATAAATGGCTGCTACAGATGTCCTTAAAACCTGAAAAAAAACTTTATTTGACCGTCATCTTTCTGCTCTTCCAATAATATGATTAAGTAAAAATTATGGTAGATAATATAGAAAAAAAGAATTTTCTCAAGCAATAATGTTACAAAATTATTTTTAAAGTACCACTGGAGATTGTGAACTCATTCTAAACCCCCACCCCCCCAAGTAGCCTGCCATTTTGAAGAATGATTTATATTGGCAATCATGGATGAAATTGATTTGTTTTCCAAACCTACACAAGATTTTTTTTTACCTTTAGAAATCATGATGTATAAGAAAATATAAATTTTGTATAGGCATAAAATAAACTTATAAAATACTAACATATTATTGAGTTAAAATAACTCTAAAATTGAATTGGATATAACTTTAATATCTGTAGTGGATAAATATTTTGTAGAAGGATCATTAATAAAAATGATTTCACATTGTTTTCTTACGTTGATTTAATATAGTACACGTAGTCAGAGAAGTGCCTCAGCTTTAATAAAGTCTATAGAACTTGAGTAATCTTAAGTTTCAAATTATTTACATATTAATTTTTCCTCTAATGTATGTATGTGATGCTCATACCACTCAGCTCTTCCACTCAGTTACTTTATAGGAGAATGGGAGAAGAATTTCTATAGGTCTTTATGCAATCTTATATAATTTTAATTTAAAACTCTTAAGCATGCCATACTCTTTAATAGCAGAGAACAGCAACATGAACATTTAGAAACGTTTTTATTTGTTTGTTTTGTTTTTGGGCCACATTAGGTAGGATTCAGGGATTCCTCCTGGCTTTATGCTCAGAAATCGCTCCTGGCAGGCTTAGGGGACCATATTAGATGCCAGAGATCAAACCCTGGTGTGTCCTGGGTTGGCCATGTGCAAGGCAAACAGCCTACCACTATGCTATCACTCTATCCAACACATAGAAACATTAAAAGTTAATATCTTTCCCATATTCATCATATATATTTTTTCTTCATATCATACCTTAGAATTTTAGTTTTTACAAAATCTCAGATGTATAAAAATGGCATAGAAAATACAAGACCCAAGTATGAAAGAAAAAAGAAAACACAGGTAATCTAAGAAAATTAATGAGAGAAATGCTAAGAAAGAGGCAAAATACAAAGCACTTTGGGGGGCTGGGACTAATGTGTGACTACTGATATTTCTTTTGAGAAATGGATGGAAGACTGTAACAATAATAGAAATTAATTTTCTCTGAAGAGAGAAATTTACTATCGTTTATGGGGCTTTCACTAGGCCTTTTCCAGACTTGATGATATTTCCAAGCTAACACAGTTATGAAAATAGCACCACTGGAGTAAGTGAAAGAAGATTTTGATATTTGTTTGTTTCTTTTTCAAATGTTTATGTGATATGTGAGATGAATGCAGCTCCGCTATTTTGGACAACATTGGCACTAGTGATATGTATGACTTAACTTTTATAGTAGTAATTTCAAAGTGAATGAGGCCCAGAGGTTTAAAAAAATCTGAGACACACAAGGAGTATTCGAAGGACTATTTTAGACTTGCAAAAGCGATAACATTATCTATGTGTCCCTAGATGACGCTCATCTGTGAAAGTCATAAAGACAAACTGTCCACAGTGAAAAATTAAAACAAAAACTAATACTTAGATCTAAAATTTTACTGGCGTGGTGTGTGTGTGTGTGTGTGTGTGTGTGTGTGTGTGTGTGTGTGATATTTTATCTAGAAAATGTTCTTCAGTTTCTCCAGTTGTTAACTAAAGTTATGAAAGGTTACAGCTGTTCTGATGTCTTGCTGATTCTAGGAGATATTAATTTTTTGTCAATACTTAAATTTCCTCAATCATTCTTATTTACAGCATAACATGATATTTATTATTATTTGAACTTGTCTTATTTCCAGTGTTTTTCTAATATTTATCATGGTCTTAAATAACAGAATCAAGCCTGTGGCATCCTTTGTGAAAATAAAGAGGAGTGTATTATGTGAGAAAATAGAGGTTATGGTGTAATCCAACAACAAAATACATATAGCTTTTGATAAGGAATTTGACAGGAAAAAAGAAATATACCATAAATATTTTTGTTTGACTTCTCTAGTGTTCTCTTTATTTAAATGAATTTTCTATTTATCATCAAATTTGTAGCAGCATTATTCATGATAGCCAAAAGGAAGAAGCAACCTAAATATCTAGTGATAAATTAATGGATGAACAAAATATGATGCATACACTGACTGTAATTATTTAGCTTTAATAAGGAAAAATTTCTGACACAGACAAGAACAAAGATAATCATTATACAGGTAAGACAAACTAGTCACAAGACAAAATCAGTGATTTTCCTTATATGAAGTACCTAAAATAGTCAAATTTGTATTTGACTATTATTTATTATATATAATATATACTGATATATATTATCTATATATAATCTATTATATATAATATATATATAATTTATATATTTTCCTTTTATGAAGTGCCTAAAATAGTCAAATTTGTAGAGACAGGAAGTTAAATAGTGATTGCCAGTCTGCTAGAAGTGGAAAATAGGAAATATTATAATAAATAGATATATGTTTCAATTTTTCAAGAAGAAAATAGTTATGTAGATTGGTGGCATGGTAACATAAATGTGAACTAAACTATTAAAACTTTGCACAAAGTGGTTAAGATTGTGTATAATTTACACACATTTTTAAAATGTACGTTAAAAATCTTTTCAAGATAAAATAAACTTCCTCTGATTTATTTAATGGCATGCATTAATTTGTTATTCTAGTCTGAGCATCCAATTTTATATTTTATACTGTAGCAACTATGACACAAAACTATCAGTCTTCTGTACAATAGACCCAGTTTGTTACAGGTGTTTTTATTCTTGATACAGTGAATTCTGCCCACTTCTTAAAAATTTGACTGCAAATTGGATCACTTTGGTGAATTTGGCAGAGAGGTAAGAGAATAAGATTCATAGGAAGCAAGGAGAAGTCCTGACACCATTATTTTGAGGACCTAGAGAGGGCAATAGGAGTCAGTTTGAGATAACCATTGAAGAAGAATCTTCATAAAGTCATTGCTAGAAATAACTAGAAGAACCTGCTTTGGTGAACAAACCTCCCCCCAAAAGAAAAAAGTTAATACAAAATTAAGAACAAAAGTAGAAAGCTGAAAATTTGACCTAATTCTCATCATCTATAAATTAACACAGACACTAGGGAATAGAATAATGAAATTTTGTCTCATTGTAAATCACACTATAAACTAGTTATATTTATTAGATCTTGAATTTGGTCACTATTTTCTCAAATTGGGGGGCAGAGCTCCCCTGTAGTGCCTCAGGCAATTTGGCACTAGTCATCAGGGATTTAAGCCCTGTCAAGCAATGTTTCTATGATCTGGATCACCCTGACAGTGCTAAGGGAAATATGGGACTGTATACCATATGCGTGCCCCTTTGAATGATCTTCGTGACCCCCACTGCCACTTTTGTTAGCAGCCAATTGGAAATTTAACTTGTCTAAAAACTAGACTGGTCAGAAAATAAGTAAATACAACTATTCTTTTGTAATTTTGTAATTGGTTATTCATGCGTTGTTAATTTTTACATATTGGAGAACATGCTTAGAAGTTCAATCTTTATTTTCCACAGTTTGCTGGATTTTTCTCCACTTTGTGTTTAGCATTTGCTCATAATTTATGGTAACAGTTTACCCAATATTGGTTGCTTTCCTTATTTAGTAATACTTTTTTTCTTTATATATACATCTTTATTTAAGCAACATGATTACAACCATGTTTGTAATTGGGTTTCAGTTATAAACAGAATAATTCATGTTTTTCTACCAAAATATGCAATGCTAACTTAAAAATTATTTTAGGGCAGAGGGAGAGATCAAGGTATTCAGAATATGCTTTGTATACACGGAGCCCTGATTTTATTTCAATGCTACAGTTATAATTCTTGAGCAATACAGAGAATGAATTTTTTTTTTTTTTTTTTTTTTTGGTTTTTGGGTCACACCCGGCAGTACTCAAGGGTTTCTCCTGGCTTCATGTTCAGAAATTGCTCCTGGCAGGCACAGGGGACCATATGGGGCACCGGGATTAGAACTGATGACCTTTTGCATGAAAGGCAAATGCCTTACCTCCATGCTATCTCCCGGGCCCCATAGAGAATGAATCTAAGCAGACTGAGAGATAGTCCATGAGCAGCAAACAAGAACAATAACCCCCAATACAATATTATTGAATCATTTAATGTTAAGTAATTAAACATACATCTATTCATTTTTTTCTGTAGAAGATCTGCAGGACTAGACACAATGTACAAACTGACTGTAACAAAGGCAATCATTGGGAATTACTGAAATTTGTATTCATCATCGTATTTATCTATAGCGTTCTATATTTTCTATTTCAATCTCAAACTATAAACACATGTTTGAATTAACTAGATCAGAAAGGTCAGCATATATTTCTATTCTCCCCTTTCTGTAAAGCAGTAGTTCAGAGTCATTTGCTATAAAGAATTTTACTCACACATTATTTTATATATTTTTAGGTTGACACATTTGCACCTAAACCAAAATTGTCTGAGAAACCACCAAAAATGCAGTGTTTCATTATAACTGCAATTCTGACTTTAACATTAAATAGTAAAATTGCTACTTTGAAATATGTCGATATATGAAAGGTCTGTTCAACCAAAAAGGAACAATAAAAAATAGATTTAAATAAATGAAGTCAATACCACTGTGTAAAAACAAATCAAATATTTTAAATAGAAAAGTTACGTGGGGAAAATCATATTTTTACCAAAAGATAAAGAGCTGTAAAAATTGTAGTAAAATACATAAAATTACAAAGCATGTTAGCTGATAGTTAGAAATACTGATTTTAGAATATTGATTTTAGAAATACTGATTTTTACAATATACAAGAATATTTTACATATTCTTTGACTGCATATGATTTAAAAATAAGGATGAAAATAACTTACTTGATCCAAGTCCAAAAATATGGTCAAAGTCTTAATGACTTATAAATGCTCACAAAACTACCTCAAAAGTATCAAAATTACCAAGTAGAAAGATCTATAACAGATTCATTTTTTTGACCAATTTATCCTTTTTAACAATTTGACTTTGAGAAAATTGTTTTAGGTCAATTTGTCCCTGACAATTTATTTTAAGTTCTTGGTTACTCACAGCAGCCTATTTTTCTCTGACATTTCTTAGTTAAAAGTTATTGATGAAATAATGCAATAGGAAAACTCAACCTTTCCATTAGTTGTTAGAATAAAATCAGAAAAATCATCCTTACATTAATATATCAAGCTATTAAGAGACTCTGAGATCACCAACTACATCTTCCTTATTTTACCACTCGGAAAACAGAAAACTGGATTGTTAGTGATCCTAAAAATGTTTTGATGAAGTTATGGTCAAAATTGAACTAAAGATCATCTATATTTTTTGCCTCTTTTACAATTTAAATACTTGAGTAAAATGTTGGTGCACTTTCTGGCACAAGTGTTTTAAAATTTGATTTAAATCTGATGGAAATAGCAGCATTGTACAAAGCTGAAAAGGTATTGTTCAACCTGGTTCATTTCACATAGTGACCTAGCAATAAAAGTTAATGATGAACATTTGCTAATCAATGCTGAGTGACTTACATACAACTTACATGTATATCAACTTATTTATTCCTCACAATAGTACCAAGTAGTTGATAAGACTAGTAAACTTGTAGAATGAATGAAAATACCCTCCTACAAAAATAGATAATCCTTGTAACCTGGCTCTGCAGATATTTCTGTCAAGCAGAGAAGTTTTCCTCCTGGATCAGGATGACTTTAAAATATATTCTGGTCTGTATAATATAGTGTAGATGATATGCTATTCTGAGCCTCAGGATCATAGGACATAATCATGGTGAGACCACCTGGAAGAAATACACCCTAACCAAAGCCTTGTTTATTAGTTTTCATCCAAAATACTTAAGAAAGCCAACCCAAAACCCAACAAGTTACATGCTTTATGACTATGAGGTTAAATATTGTTTTATAGAATGGATAAACTAAAAAATAATGTAGGACCCACTGTTCAGTTATGCCTATTGTGTTCATCTTCTTATAATTCAATGAATCTAGAGCCAGAACAACATAATAATTGTTTTCAAATGCCAATTAAAATATCTTAAAATTAAAAAAAAAAAGCCCTTTTGAGATTAGAAGAAACTGGGGCTGGGCGGTGGCGCTGGAGGTTAGGTGCCTGCCTTTCCTGCGCTAGCCTAGGACAGACCGCGGTTCGATTCCCCCGGTTCCCATATGGTCCCCTAAGCCAGGAGCGACTTCTGAGCGCATAGCCAGGAGTAACCCCTGAGTGCTGCTGGGTGTGGCCCAAAAACCGAAAAAAAATAGAGAGATTAGAAGAAACAGTTTAAAATTAAAACACATCTAACTGAATCAGGTAACTTTAAACAAAAATAAATGCTCTTTACTTTAAGTCACTAGTTTGGGGATGAGTAAAATTGCATACTTTCTTTCATAGATGAGAAGTCAAAGTACTGAAAATTATTCCAATCAGATCATAGTTCCAAAACTGAAAGTTTAGCCACGGAAATCAAATATAGGTGGCATGCTTCCAGTTTCTAAAATCACTATGCCATATTATTTCATAATATGTATGTATGTATGTATGTATGTATAAAACACATAACATAAAGATGTACAGCTTACAACCTACCATCATCCATTACTTTCATCAGTCTTGAGCTTCTTATTGCAACAGTGAAATAAGTAATGTCCACTTCATCACACTTGCAAGTTAGGCCCGTGATGAGCCCTTTCTTTTATTGTTCCACCTCATCTCCTTTCCATTTTGCTGGAAGCCTTTTAAACATGGTTCAAATTATGTCTTAACTAAAACATCATTCTTTTAACCAAAACATTTTTTTACATCTCTGCTGGAAACCCTGTGTAGTAGACCAATTATATAACTATTAACAAGAGAAAAATGCTTATTACCATATGTATCTTTATACCCTTTGGATCATTTAGAGATAAGTAACTCAAAGGAGTGGTCAACAGTGGTCTTACAGAACATAACAAAGAAACAATAACTTGAGATGTGATGACCAAAGGAAAACTATTGTATTTCTAGGTGACAAATTGTAGGAAAACATATACATGGGGAAATTATAGAAGATAATGTTTGGCTAATCAAATTTGGTGTGTAGATATTTTTAGTACTGATCAAAACTGATAGAATTTAGTTATTTTGGATAGTCAACTCATGTTTATAAGGCAAGAGAGAGGTGAGAAAAGCTTTTACAAATTTATATGTTAATTTTAGACATGTAAGGAAGAACAGCAATTTTAAAATATCTACTACTGCTTTTCAGTTACCAACTCAAAATAATTCATATGCTACAGTATCATATTTTGGGTAGACTCTTTACCATTTATGCTATTGTCTATTTCCATGGCAATTTTAACTCCCTCTCAGATCTAACACCCCTGCTTTGAGCATACATTAGTAATAATTCGTTGGCCTGTTCAGAATTAATTTTTCATTAATTTTTTAATCAACTAGAATAAATAGTCACGAGCAGGTACAGTATAAAGAATGCTTCCTTCCAAGTCTAAACCATTACTTCCTAGGTATATACCTATCTATACCTACTTATTTATACCTACCTATAGATAGGTGTATCTATCTATTTCTCTAAACTGTTCCAATCATTTCATTTGTCTTAACCTAGCATTCTGACTTCGCGATTAAGATCCATGTGTATCTTACTGGCGTTATTTCTGGGGTCATCATTTTTATACAAATAAATTGTGAAAGTGTACCAGGAAAGCAATAATACAAGTTTCCAAGGGTGGCTCATGAGGTCCATGGCAGGACTGCTGGGCTTCCATGAGGGACTCTATCTACTTTTATTTCATAATATTTTCTCTCCATAGACAACTATACTTGAATTATTAGCATAGATTTTGGAACAGAAAACAAACTGTTCTCACTTACATAATAAAAGCATGCTTTTTGAGTTTCTTTCCTTGTTCAATTTGCTCAAGGACCAATCATCTTTAACAAGAAGAGTCAAGGGAAACAATAGGCAAATAGGTCATGGACTGCCTGTTTTGTGTCCTGTACTATATCTAGTCCAATTAACTTTGGCCCAAAGTGAGGTCACAAGGAACAGACAGGTTACTTGGGACAAATTCATTTAAACTTTATACGTATGAACCTTTCTGAATCTTATCGGAGAATAAATAGATGGTCACCGAAGATAAATTG
>PVKC010037243.1:0-13004 GCA_004027635.1 Crocidura indochinensis
GGTGGGGGGTGGGGGGGTTGCACCTTACCTCTAGCACCACCTCACCAGTCCCAAAACAAAAAAAAATTAAGAATAAGTAATAATCACTAGAATTTCATTTTTAAAAACCACTAATTACTGGGGCTGATGAGATAAGGCACTTGCCTTGCTTACAGCTGCCCCAGGTTCAATCTCTGGCATCAAATCTTGGTACCCTTGAGCACTGCAAGGAGTAATGCTTAAATACAAAGCAGAAGTAAGCCCTGATCACCTTGTGTGTGACCCATAAATGGAAAAATAAAATAAAACAACAAGACCCTAAGGCTCTGAACCATATGGGTGTCACCACTAATGTCATTTTACAAAAGAGATACTTGAAGATCAATTTTTTTCTTCTGAGAGAAGTTGAATGATATATATGTACTTGTTAAATTTGAGGTACTTGTCATGGGGTTAAGTTGGTGCATCCCAAAGATATTGAGGTCAACCCTTCTTTATCTGTTGAATGTGGCCTTATTTGGAAACGGGTTCTCAACAAATTAAGATGAAGTCCTTCGGGTGGGTCCTAATCCAGTGTGGTGGTTAGATTACTTTAAAAGATGGGAATTTGAATACAGACACATACCAGGGAGAATACCATGTGAAATGAAGACAGAAATCAGGGCACAACACTAAACACCAAGGAATGTCACAGATGGTCAGAAAATCACAGGAAGTGAGGAAGAAGAAATGCAAGAGATTCTCCCTCACAGCTCTCAGAATGAGTCAAGCTTGAAGACTCTTTGACCTTGACCTTCTGATCCCCAGAACTAGGAGGTTATACATTTCTGTTGTTTAACTCACAGGTTTTGGTACTTTTTTTTTTTATAGCCAACTTGGGACATTAACATTGTTTTGTCAGTTGCCTTCAGTATTTAGCAAATTACCATAAACTTTCTAGCTTAAAACAACAAAAATACTTTCATTTATGAGTTCTCGTGGCCAGAAATCCAGGACCAGCTTAGCTTCACTGAGCTTATATTTCACTGTTTGCTTCTTTCAGCTTCTGATTTATCTCCTGACTTTTGAGCACCTCACTCCAATCTCTGGGAACCCATTGTGTTCTCTGTGTGGTTAGCTATCCAAATAATTCAAGATAATCCCTTCTCCTCAAATCCTTAATTTAATTGTGGGGGTTTTCTTTTCTTTTCTTTTTTTTTTTTTTTGACCACACCGGGCTGTGCTTGGGACTTACTCCCAACTTTGAACTCGGGGATCTCTCATGACAGTGCTTAGAGGAACCAAATCTGGTGCCAGGGATCAAACCTGGGCTGCTGCATGCAGGGCAGGTACCTTGCTGCTCTATTATGTAACTGACCCTTTTTCAAGTCTATTTAAAAATAGTTCTGATGTTTACAGCCCACTCAGGGGTGCTCAGGTTCTTACTCCTGGGACTGTACTTGGGGACCATATGCAGTGTCAGGAATTAAACAAGGGTATCTTTAAACTAGCATCCTCAGATTCTCACATACTTACTGGTTTGACTCAGGACAGCAAGTCTCAACAAGAACATCCGTATGAATTCCTAAGACAGAGTAGTGAGAGCTCACAGTTGTTTTTATCTGGAAGGGAGAGCTGATTGTAGTACTTTTGTTTGTGTACAATCTGCATAGTAGGTTTCCCCCCAAACTCTATAAAGGTGTCTATGGGAACCCCTCTGAGAACTTATTAAGAAAGGTTCAATTTTGCAGCTTGAGACACAATGAGCAGCATCTCAGAGTATGACATTGCAGTTAGCCTTCAAAAAATGCTGGTATATTTGATGTTTGTCTCTAGAGTGTAAACAGAAAAAAGAATATATTTTCCTTCAACACATTCTTAAAGAAATCGCTCATTCTGGAGTTGCTTTTTAGTTAACATTTTTTCCTTATGACTATTGCCAATAGTTTGGTTATATGTGTTATAAAATGCTGTCCCCAAATATAATGATTTTTAAAATGTATGGACATATTTTACATTTGAATTTTTTTTTTTTTTGGTTTTTGGGTCACACCCAGCAGTGCTCAGGGGTTACTCCTGGCTCCATGCTCAGAAATTGCTCCTGGCAGGCATGGGGGACCATATAGGGCACCGGGATTCGAACCGATGACCTTTTGCATGAAAGACAAATGCCTTACCTCCATGCTATCTCCCGGGCCCCACATTTGAATTTTTTAATTGGGTATTTATTACAATATTTTGTTATGGTATGTAGTCAAGTATATTATCAGCAAAATAAGTGAATCCAAGTAAATTGCAATTTTCCCCTTCCTTTTAATTGTTATTGATTTGGGAGCAAAAATTGCCTCTTTTTAAAACATCTGACCATTAATTATTTTGTTGTTTGAGAATGCTCTGAATATGCATTATTTCTTAGAAACAACAACTTTCTAAATGGAATTATAGAATTATAATTATATATATAATAATTATAGAATTAACTGCACAAAGGCATTTTATTTTTATTAAAATTAGATATAGATTAGAAATTAAAAAATCTGGGGCCCAGGAGATAGCATGGAGGTAAGACATTTACCTTTCATGCAAAAGGTCATCGGTTCGAATCCCGGTGCCCCATATGGTTCCCTGTGCCTGCCAGGAGCAATTTCTGAGCATGGAGCCAGGAGTAACCCCTGAGCACTGCCGGGTGTGACCCAAAAACCAAAAAAAAAAAAAAAATAGAGAAATTAAAAAATCTTTCATTGAAAATGGTATTTGTACTGGTATAACGGAATTTGCTTTTAAAATTCTCCCCATAACTTTATTTTTATTAATATTTTATCTTTGTTTACTGAATAGTTTTCATTTATGCTTAAGGAATCATGGGCATTAACAGTCTAATTGACATCATAAACTTGTCATTTATTACAGGCCCACTAGTAGTTGAATATTATTTTTCCTTTGAACACTAACAGAATTTGGACAATTAATGTGATGTTTGGCAAGGGGATGGGGCTTTTTCTGTTCATGTGTGATGAAATT
This sequence comes from Crocidura indochinensis, assembly GCA_004027635.1. Taxonomy (NCBI): domain Eukaryota; kingdom Metazoa; phylum Chordata; class Mammalia; order Eulipotyphla; family Soricidae; genus Crocidura; species Crocidura indochinensis. The sequence goes on from PVKC010037243.1 coordinate 2,980, forward strand.
CAAAAAGAAAACAGAAAAATCTCACATATTAATTTAGCTTTTCATGGCAGAGTCTGTGACTCAGCTTTCATTCATCACTATCTGTTGAGGGTTTTAGAAAGTTAGTCTATTTACACTATATCTTAAGTCAAGAGTGTCCTGTTTAAATACAAGGTTTGGCAAACAGCGTTATACTACAGTTATGTCCTGCCAACACAAAGAGGATCAGGTCCTTGATGAGCACACATTTGTCAAGTATAGACAATCATGTTTTATCTAGACAAACTCTACAGTTCATTTTGAGAACGATTGTGTTTATCCCATGATGATGACAACTGGAAACTGAGTTCCCATATGATCCAGCTATACCACTCCTAGGGATATATCTTAAGAAGACAAAAACACAATACAAACATGCCCTCTCCATACCTATAGTCATTGCAGCACTATTTACAATAGCCAGAATTTGGAAACAACCCAGATGCTCAACAACAGAAACTGTGGTACACAATGGAATACTATGCAGCCATCAGGAAAAATGAAGGCATGAAATTTTTCTATACATGGATGGACATAGGAACTATTATTTGAGTGAAATAAGTCAGAGGAAGAGACATAGTCACAGAATAGTCTCACTCATCTATGGGATTTTTAAAAAAGATATTATTGTAATAATGTCCAAAGACAATAGAAATGAAGGCTAGAAGGACTGGTCCATGATATGAAAATTACCATAAACAGTGGTGAGTGTAGTTAGAGAAATAACTACATTAACAACTACCATGACAATGTTAATGAGTGAGAGAAATAGAATGCCTGTCTCAAAGACAGGGGATGAGGGATGAAGGAGATGGAGGACATTGGTGGTGGGGAAGTTATATTGGTGAAGGGGGGTGGTGCTTTCTATAAGTGAAACCCAACTACAAACATATTTGTAATCATGGTGCTTAAATAATTATATTATTAAAAATAAAAGAAAGATAAGTACTACACAGCAATGTTTTTAAGAGATAGATATATTGATACAGACAGACTTTACAGAAAGATAAACTTTGTGGCCAGCACTTTGATGTTTGAAAGCAACATCATTATTGTTTATAGTCTCATCAGGGATTCATTTAATATTGAATTTTTCAGTTATATGTTTTTATGCTCTTACTTTCAGAGTCAGAGTTCCCTAGCACTTTATCAAATTACAACTTACCTTGATTACTGTCTAATTAAAAATTATAAATTATTAGAGTTGGAACAATAGTATAGGTAGGGCATTTGCCTTGCCTGCCACAAACCTGAGTTCAATCCCCTGCTCCTTATATGGTCTTCTTACACTTCTTACAGCAGTGACATCTGAGTACATAACCAGGAGTAAGCCCTGGGCACCACTGGATATAGCCTCCAAACCAAAAAAAAAATAGAAATTATCTAAAAACATTAAATAAATATCAAACATGAAGTTGTTTTTCTTCTCATATGTTTACATTATTAATATATTTTGCTGCATGAAGGGAAAAAGGTGACCTTTGACTTTATTCTTAGTAAAGTTAGCTGTAACAGTACTTACAGTTAATAGTTTTGCCTGTTTAACATATAATGACAAAAGATTCAAGTATAAGAAATAACTTCCTCTTTTGTGGATGTGTAAGTTTTGGAAAAGAAAAAAATGGATTCATCCCCTCCTACTTTGGACAATGGCTCATGAAGAGTAATGTTACCGATTCTCAGCATGAAGGTTAACTCTGTTGTTTTCTTAGTTTCCCTGTGGTAAATCTATTTATTTCACTTGGTCTGGAGAAATCATAAAAATCTAGTCATGAAGTCAGACTGGTGGCCTCCATTTAGCATGAACTGTAGATGAATTTTTAAAATGAAGTAAGTTGATTTGTCTCTGCTTTCAGGAGAAAATGAGAAGGTTCATTTTCCCCAGGGGAAGTAAAATAGCTTCTGATGAACTTAGATCCTGTTTAGAGGAACAGTTTCTCCCTAAATAGAAAGGAACCACTGATTCAAGTATTTTAATTGGTACAGTCATGGCTTATCCTAAACTATGTGTAAAAAAAAATCTTTGTTTTGTTTTTTGAGCCACATCCAGTGGTGTTGAGAGGTTACACCTGCCATCCATATTCTGAAGATAAGGAAAATAATTTATAGTGATTATGGAGAAGTTTTATGGAAAATATGGCTGAAAAAAAGGAATTTTGTTTTGATTTGTTTTGGGTCACAAAACAAAAAAATTTTTTTTTGTTTGGGCTGTAGTTAGAATTTAACTTCAATTCTGTGGTCTGGTAATACTCCTGGCAGTGTAGTGTCAGGGGACCATATGTGGTACTAGGTAGGGATCAAATTAGTGTTGGCCATATGTAAGGCAAGCACCTTAATTCCTGTACTATGTCTCCAGCACCTTACTCAAAGAAATTTTATTATTTTAAGAAGAACTTTAATAGAGGGCTGGAGAAGTGACATAAATGGTAGAGTGTTTGCCTTGAATGTGCTAACCTAGGTTTTATTCCCCGGTTCTATTCCTCGTTGTTCCATATGGTCCTCCAAGTCAGGAGCAATTTCTGAGCACACAGCCAGGAGTAACCCATGAGCGTCACCAGGTATGGCCCAAAAAGCAAAACATAAAGAACTTTAATAGAAATGAATGGCTTGAAAACAAGTTATAGTAAACCCTTAAGAGCAACTAAATATATTCTAATAAAAAATAATTTTTAATTAACACAACAAATACTTTATGCAAATGAAACTAAAAATTTGAAAGGTTTCAAAATTGTTTTAGATGAAATGATTATTTTTTTTGCATGTCAGATTTGAGTTTTAATTTCTGTTAAGTTCAAAACAGTGTGTCAGGGGCTGGAGAGATAGCACACGGGTAAGGAATTTGCCTTGCATTCAATCAACCCAGGAGGGACCTGAGGCTCGATTCCTGGCATCCCATATAGTCCCACAGCCTTCCAGGGGCGATTTCTGAATGCAGAGCCAGGAGTAATATCAGAGCACCACTGGGTGTGTCCCTAAAACCAATCAATCAATAAAGTTTAAAAAAAAAGTTGGCGCCGGTGAGGTGGCGCTAGAGGTGTTTGCCTTGCAGGTGCTAGCCAAGGAAGGACTGCAGTTCGATCCCCCAGCATACCATATGGTCCCCCCAAGCCAGGGGTAATTTTTGAGCACTTCGCCAGGAGTAACCCCTGAGCATCAAATGGTGTGGCCCCCCAAAAAACAAAAAAAAAGTTTAAAATATATAACAATGTGTCAATTCTTTCAAGGCTTGAACAGTTTTTTCATCTGATTCAATAGTTCAACTTCTAGGTATAAAATGACAGTATATATCCATGTACATTTTTTTTACAAAACTCGCTGAATATGTGACTCTAAAATGTAGGAACAACACACATTTTATTAACTGTTGAATGGATATATAAAGTTCAGTATAATCATAAATGTAATAATATTCAGACATTATAAGCAAGTGTTGTTATATACTAAAATATGGATGAATCTTGAAAGTATTGTGCTAAATGAAAGAAGATAGACACAAATTGAGTCTATTATATAAAATGTCACATCTGATGTATTTTGAGAGATGGGAAGTAGATTAACATTTGCCATGGACTGGAAGACAACGTCAAAGTTTGAAGATCACTAATGAGTATTTGGTTTCTGTCTGGGGTGATGAAATGTTTTTAAACTTATCAAAGTGATGGTTGCACAAATCTATAAATATATTTAAAAACCACTGGAATGAAGCATTGGAAATTAATGAATAAATTGAAACAGTATTGTGAGTTTGTCTCAATAAACAGTATCTAGGGGTTGGAGCAATGGCACAGTGGTAGGGTGTTTACCTTGCACACTGGTGACCCAGGACAGACCTCAGTTTGATCTGCCAGTGTTCCATATGGTACCCCAAACCAGGAGTGATTTCTGAGCCCATAGCCAGGATAACCCCTTAGCTTCACCGGGTGTGACACACACACACACACACACACACACACACACAAACCAACCAACCAAACAAAAAATAAACAGAATAATATCTAAACTGCTCTGTTTATAAAGAATATAAATTTGGGACTGAGGGGCCGGGCGGTGGCGCTGGAGGCAAGGTGCCTGCGCTAACCTAGGACAGACCGCGGTTCGATCCTCCGGTTCCCCATATGGTCCCCCGTGCCTGCCAGGAGCGACTTCTGAGCAAATAGCCAGGAGTAACCCCTGAGCGTCACCGGGTGTGGCCCAAAAACAAAAAACAAAAACAAAAAAAAATTTGGGACTGAGAAATAGTATAGCAGGTAGGGCACTTGCATTGCAAGCAACTGACCCAGGTTTAATCCCTACTGCCCTATATGGCCCTTGAGCTTACCAAGAGTGACTCCTGAGTTTAGAACAAGGAATAAGTACTGAGAACTACCAGATGTGGCCTCAAAAGGAATAATAACAATAAGTCAGAATATAATATTGCGGGCCCGGAGCAATAGCTCAGCAGTGTTTGCCTTGCAAGCAGCTGATCAAGGACCTAAGGCGGTTGGTTCAAATCCCGGTGCCCCATATGGTCCCCTGTGCCTGCCAGGGGCTATTTTTGAGCAGATAGCTAGGAGTAACCCCTGAGCACAGTCAGGTGTGGCCCAAAAACCAAAAAAAAAAAAATATATATATATATATATATATATATATATATATATATATATATTGTGGGGGCCGGGCGGTGGCGCTGGAGGTAAGGTGCCTGCCTTGCCAGCGCTAACATAGGACAGACCATGGTTCCATCCCCCGGTTCCCCATATGGTCCCCCATACCTGCCAGGAGCAACTTCTGAGTGAATAGCCAGGAGTAACCCCTGAGCGTCACTGGGTGTGGCCCAAAAACCAAATATATATATATATATAAAATATTGCAGTAATATAAAACTGATTAGCTATAAGGGAACAGAGACACTTATGGCCCCATGTTAGCCATAAGAGTATTACTGTCCCTTTAAGGGTGAAAATGTCAATTATCAGAAGCCCACTCCTTGTAACTACCACAGGATGACAGGCCTGGGTTATAGAAAGCACTGGTTATGGAAAGCCCCAGGTTGAAGTGCTGGGTGGGGAGGGGTAAAATAGGGGTCTCTGCTACTGCCACCTCTGCCAGATTGCTCCTGCTGAAAGGTCCCTTCCTGATTGCTGGAGAAACTGTTTAATGGACTCCTGGTTCCTTGCCACCTTTTGCTTTCTCCTAGTCTTTCGGACCTAGCGTTACAATTATTCTCAGTTTATTTATTAATTGATTTTTGGGCCACACCTGGTGATGCTCAGGGGATACTCCTGGATGTGTGCTCAGAAATCGCTTCTGGCAGCTCAGGGGACCATTTGGGATGCCAGGAATCAAACTGGGTTAGTCCTTGGTTGGCCTCATGCAAGGCAAATGCCTTCCCACTGAACAATCTCTCAGGCCCCTAACACTAACAATTTACAAAAGCTCATTTGTTGATGTATGGCAGTTGGACTTGGATATGGCCCTTAGGTAACCCAACAGTAATGACAGTTGAACCTGGAAACGTCCCCTTGTCATGCTTGTATAAAAAGAAAAACTTGGATCTTTGGGGGGTGGGGGGGAGGCAGGATAGTGACCAGAATAGTGCCTGCTGGTTTGCAGGGAGACCACAGATAAAGCATCGGAGAGATGCTTCCTGCTTTGTATCTATCCCTTTTTCTTTTTTCCTTGTACCAGGGCCCTTCTGGCCACCTCTGGCTAGTGAATTCCCATCTATCTCTCCCTCTCTCTGAAACCCCTGGGCAACAGCAGCAGGCTCAGACCCCTAGAGGAGTAAAAAAGATACCTGGTTTCTCTCCTCTCTCTTTCTCTGTTCCAGGTGGGTGGTCCCTACATATTGATATCACTGTTGGGGGCATGAGGTCCCACTCAACAGCTGGGTCCCATGGATCCCTTCAAGCTGTGCAGCACCGGGCCCTGGTAGCCTTGGGCCTCTGCAGCATGCAGCCTTGCAGCCTTGGGCCATTGCACTCATCCTTGTTCTTTCTCTTTTTTGTTTTGTTTTGTTTTGTTTTGGGCCACATACAGTGATGCTCAGGGCTCAATTCTGGTTCTGTGCTTAGAAATCACTCCTGGCAGGGCTTGGAGGAACATATGGAAAGTTGGGGATAGAACCCAGTTGGGCTGTGTGCAAGGGAAGTGCCTTACCCTCTGTACTATTACTCTGACTAATCCCTGTTTTTTTAATGGCATACACTGGCCAATGTGTTATGATTACACACATTTTAATTATTTTTTCTTTTTCATTGATTCTCTTGCATGACCATAAAATTAAATTTGAAAGAAGTAGGAAGGAAGAAAAAGGAGAAGACAAGGAAGTACAGAGAAGAAAAGGAAGGATGGAAAGAAGGAAGGAAGACAATCTATTATAAGAAATTTCATAGTTATAGAATAATTGGGGATCAGGCAAATGAGATATAACATAAAAATGATCATACTTATAAGCTAGAAAGCTAATGATTGGAAAATGACAGCAATACACTGTGGAAGACTTATGATTTTGTTCTAGGATGCCCAGAAATTTCTCAAACAGAATCTCTAAAGTATACTTTGACCTATGTGTTATTATATTTGGCACTTATTGTTGTCTATATAAGTATTCCTCTGGTCATGTTTGTTTATTTTTTACAGGATAGCCTCAGAACAAATATGTTGGAAAATCATTTTCACCTATGAGAAACAAATTATAAATGCCCCAAAATGTGTCAGAATTTACCTCATTTTAAGAGTGCAACAAAAATATTTTAATAAAAATATCTTAAACTTACAAAATAAAAATAAGATAAAGATCAAGGAGTAAGTAATTTTTAAGATCTAGGAAAGCATCATGTTTTTCTCCCTTTGTAACATCAAACATTCTGTATAGATCAATAGTTCTCAGCCACTGGTTTGAAAATGGTACAAAACTACAGGTGTAAAATGGTTGAAAACCACTGGATCAGATAATAGGATTTACTGTGAGTTTGAGAACTATTAGTATACATCAATTTCTGTTTCTGACAACTCTAAGTATCTTAGTTTATAGAAGAAAACATCTAGAATTATCAGGTCTATTTTGTTTACATATATCTTTTCAAATAACATTTCTTTATATATAAGGAAAGACAGTTTTCTTGGTTTTATGCCTCTAGTTTAATTTCCATGAAGTTTAACTTTATAATCTTTCTACCAAGTTATTCCCATAAAAATTATATTTCTCCCAAAAAGTTGAGTCTGAAAGCCACTTCTAGAATATTATATCTCAAAAAATTAATTTCATGTCATAAGTGCTGCTGGATTTTCAAACTAAAATATATATTGGCTCTTTTTCTACCTATATGACTTTATTAACTGTATAGATGACTTATGTAGATTTAGCTTAAAATATATCAGCATTTTTAGCAGCTTAGGCTTTCATTAGCCTAACTCATAGCTACGACTTTGGGCTCTACCCCAGGAATCTTTTAACATTTGATATAAATGTTTTTTTTACTTAAAATAGAAAAAAACATTTAAGATTATAATATTGTTTAATGTATATAGTACATAATAAGTCTCAGGAATTTATAAATAAGGTACTTATACTGAAAGATATTTTCTCATTACTTCTTTTGAAAAGAATATTTGACTATAAGAGTTTGGAGAACATGCTACCTTTTCCTTTGCCACTTCTTTCTTCTCATCAAATTAGTAATCCCTATACCCAGCCCCTGATCCATTTGCACTCGTTCCCCTTTTCTTCACCAAGCGCTATTAGGCTAAGAAAACATTGACACATGTCTGGAACCAGAAGTACCTGAGGGTTCATGAACATGCACACATCCTGAAAAAGTCTGAGAAGAGAGCTCAAGTTCCAGAACAAATATCACTAAGTACCACTGGAATAGGAGACACAGGAGGATATTAAAAAAATGTTAGAATTGTTTCTCTTTACTAATCAAAAGACAGACAATGTATTGCAAGCAGAAAAGGCAGGATATCATCTTATCTTATTTGTCATTGGACATTGGTTCCATTATTTGATTATTATATTCAGGTTATTGAATGACAATGTTTGTTACATTTTTGTTTTATAGTGGCTCTGTACAACTTGAGGGGAGAATTTTATATTATTCATCTTCATCTCCAGAACCTGAACAAAATAGATGTTCAATATAAGTTTGTTGAATAATTAATTGTCCTTCAGTCCCATAATACAGTTTCTGTTTTGTGAAAATCATGGGAAAGAACACATTATTTTTCAAACCGATTGTCAGTAATAATATTCCTATTTTGCACATGATGCTGGAGATTTTTCTTCCTGGTTTGTGTATGTGTTGTTTGTTTGCTATGGGGCAGTACATAACTATACATAGAACTTATTCATGGCTTTGCACTCAGGGGATCACACCTGGCGGGATATATGGAACCATATGTGGTGCTAGGATCAAACCCAGGTCAACTGTGTGAAAGACAAATGCCCACTGTACTATCTCTTGCGCCCAATAGTTTTTCAAGCATTTGACTAATTGCATTAGACTAAGGCATTATTGGATTAGACTCATTGGCAAAGAAAATATGAGCTATTCCCTTTTACTGGGAATAGCTATTTGGATGCTGACCTCTTATGTCTATTCCCACAAATACCCTTACACAATCTATATATTATATAGGTCAATGATAAGTTTGCTTTGCTCATCATTTTATACCCACCATGATTATACCATGGAAAACATATCCAAATAAATAATATTGATTAATTTTAGTAATTTCAAAGTTATTATCTTTGAAAAATTCTAGAATTGATCCCTGTAAATTGCCCCTTAACCATGTTTATTTATTCTTTATTATAGCCCAAAACTGGAAATAGCCCAAGTGTTCAAAAGTGGATGTCTGGCTAAAGAAATGATAGTATGTATATACAATGGAATACTAATCATCTATATTTTTTTCTTTATTTAAACATCTCGATTACATATATGATTGTGATTAGGTTTCAGTCATGTAAAGAACACCCCCTTCACCAGTGCAACATTCCCACCACCAATGTCCCAAATCTCCCTCCATCCCACCCCACCCCTGCCTGTACTCCAAACAGGCTTTGTAGTTCCTTCATTCAGTCACATGATTATGGCAGTTCTCTGTGTAGTTATTTCTATAATTGCACTCACCACTCTTTGTGGTGAGCTTCATGAAGTGAGCTGGAAGATCCAGCCCTCTTCTCATTGTCTATGAGGATTGTTGCAAAAATGACTTTTATTTTTCTTAAAACTCATAGATGAGTGAGACTATTCTGCATCCCTCTCTCTCCATCTGACTTATTTCACTCAGCATGATAGATTCCATGTACACCCTTATATAGGAAAATTTCATGACTTCATCTCTCCTGACAGCTGCATAATATTCCATTGTGTATATGTATCACAGTTTCTTTAGCCATTCATCTGTCGAAGGGCATCTTGGTTGTTTCCAGAGCCTGGCTATTGTGAATAGTGCTGCAATAAATATAGGTGTGAGGAAGGGATTTTGTATTGTATTCTTGTGTTTTTAGGGTATATCCCTAGGAGTGGAATAGCTGGGTCAAATGGGAGCTCAATTTCCAGATTTTGGAGGAATCTCCATATCGCTTTCCATAGAGGTTGAACTGGACGGCATTCCTACCAGCAGTGGATAAGAGTTCCTTTCTCTCCACATCCCTGCCAGCACTGATTATTCTCATTCTTTCTGATATGTGCCAATCTCTGTGGTGTGAGGTGGTATCTCATTGTTGTTTTGATTTGCATCTCCCTGATGATTAGTGACGAGGAGCATTTTTTCATGGGCCTTTTGGCCATTTGTATTTCTTTTTTATCAAAGTGTCTGTTCATTTCTTCTCCCCATTTTTTGATGGGATTAGATGTTTTTTTCTTGTAAAGTTCTGTCAGTGTCCTGTATATTTTGGATATTAGCCCCTTATCTGATGGGTGTTGAGTGAATAGTTTCTCCCACTCGGTGGGTGACTCTTGTATCCTGGGCACTATTTCTTTTGAGGTGCAGAAGCTTCTCAGTTTAATGTGTTC
>PVKC010037244.1:0-13032 GCA_004027635.1 Crocidura indochinensis
TCTGGAGACCATATGGGATGCCGGGATTCGAACCAATAACCGTCTGCATGCAAGGCAAACGCTTTACCTTCAAGATGTCTCTCCAGCCCCTCATAGATTCACTCTTACCTCAAAGGAGATATAAACCAAACTAAAAAAAGGGGGCCCAGGAGATAGCATGGAGGTAAGGCGTTTGCCTTTCATGCAAAAGGTCATCGGTTCGAATCCCGGTGCCCCATATGGTCCCCCGTGCCTGCCAGGAGCAATTTCTGAGCATGGAGCCAGGAGTGACCCCTGAGCACTGCCGGGTGTGACCCCCCACCAAAAAAAAACCCCTTTTACTTTGGCCATAGCAGAAATCTGGCAATTTTAGGAGGAAAGAGCAGAACAATCCCTCCACCCTGCTGAAGTCACACTTGCTGCCTCTATCATCCAGAATGACGATTTTTCCAATGGCCTTCCTTCTCCACTACAGTTCTCTCTGGGGACTCCAATCTGACCAAATTTCAGGTATGCTGATATTTAGACTGATATCCTTATGGTTTTTGGAATAATTGTAGGGAGGCATGGCAACTGAGAACTCTCTTAAAAGTCACAGTATTAGTATCCAAGCTCTAAATTCCTGGATAATTTAATTTATTTGAATTTGTTACCCCATTGGAACACACAAATGTAACCAAATGGACAGGTAACAATAAGAGCTTACTAAAACTTTTGCCAATGTATTAATGGCTTCATTGAAGATACAATAATTTTCACAAATGTACTTGCTCTTTTTCCTTTTTTCTTTCTTTTTAAATAACTTTCTTCTTTTCCTTTTCCTGTTTTTCTTTTCATTGTTTTTTTGTTATCTTGCCCTTTCTTACTAAGAAACATGTATTATGGTCAGCTATGTGATTAGTTTTCCTTATATAAAGTATAAATGATAATTGTACTAAACTAGAATAAGATAAATGAAATATGTTTCTCTCTCTAATCTTTTTCTTGATCACTATTTTTCTAAGATCTTCCCGAATGAGAGAGTCTATTTTTCTACTTCCATCTCTATTATGTAATATGCCCTCTAAATTCTCAGAGAACAATCAAATTCCAAATGAACAGAATCCCATTAGAGAAAAGTCACTGCAGGGAAAGGAGTATCTGTCACCACTGAGATTTAACTCTTGTGGTCTAAAGCAAAATTATATATATATAGCTTAAACATTCAAAGAACCTTTACCATTTTCCATAAAATTTGCTAGAAAAATGTAATACAAAGTTTCATGGTATTTAGTCCTGTATAAACAAATTTAATCTTTTTGTCAGGAAGCATGACTAAGCAGAAATGAAGTTACAAAGATATTGAATCTTTAACTAAAATGACCAAGTAGAAGCAGAAAAAAATTCTACCAAAAAACAGGGAAATATTTGTCCCCCTAAAAAACCCTGATTTTCTATTATTTCAGGAAACCGGTCCATATAAAGAAAGAATATTGGGAAAACTATAGAAAAGTTCAGACAGAAAATGGAAAAACAAATCCTTACTTCTGATGTGAGAATAGCTAATGAAAGAAAAGCTTATATGATTAGGTGATTGGCTAAATAGTATAGGTGAAGTCACTAAAATCAGACCCAAACCCAAATGGGTTTATTGTTCTAAATTTATTTGTTAAATACAAAGAAAGCAGAAAGTTCTGTAAATAAAGTAAGAGGCAAATGTCTGTATAACACAGAAAAGGAGCCCTCACTAAAACCTAACTCTACCAAATATTTGGTCTTGACTGTAAGCATCCTGAAGTATAAGAAAATAAAATTCTATTGTTTAGTCCCTTTGTCTATGATATTTTACTATGGTATTTAAGGAAGATATATTTCAAAAATAATCATTGATGGATTACACATAATAATTATTTATAAATTTAAAGAGATATAGTAAGATATGGATGTTGTTAAAAATAAAATAAAATTCTCTTATAGATTAAAAAACTCAATTAAATAATGATATATAATAATGACTGCATCCAATATAGCATTGAATTTTTACTTACATTACAAGCCCCTAATCTACTACAGTTCCTTTAGCTATGTTTTCTCATTTTGTTAATTTTTAATTCTTGAAGTATATTTTTTTACAAAAACTATACTTCGAGTTTCAATCTGTTAAAATAAAAACCAAAGATAATTGAAATTTGTTTGTTAATATTACCTTCTGACTTGATTAATAAGAACTTTGACAACCGTGGTCTTTGAAACTTTCAAGATGACAAAAGTCTGGTAAAGTCAAAGTATTTGATTATGACTAATGTACAATCTACCACCTCACCTACCCAGAGCTGATCATTAATACAGGTGGATTTCCTTCTATCTACCTTAATATACTGTTGTGTATACTTTAGGCCAACTAGAGTTTGAAATCTTACTTTCTTCTTTACTTCTGTTTTCTTTGGCATATTAATTTACTCCTTATAAAAGTGTTTGCTCCTCTAAAAAAAATGAATTCAGAGCACAGATACAGATATGTCAGAGACTTGGTATCACTTATACATTATATATTCTACTTACAGATCATTATTGATATCCTGATATATCTCTAGATTTTATAAAATAGATATAAAATATAAAAATTTAAAATAGCCCATCAAATAGACAAAAAAGGTTTGGGCTTACATATCATACACTTTCACTCTACATTTGAAATTTTGATGCTTCTGCTTATTTTAAAATCTTACTAGCATTGGGGTCGTAGTGGTAGAGCAGGCGGTAGGGTGTTTGCCTTGCACGTGCTAACTTAGGACAGAAGGACAGACTGCTGTTCTATCCCCCAGGCGGCCTATATGGTACCTCACACCAGGAGCGATTTCTGAGAGCATAAATAGGAATAACCCTTGAGCATCACCGGGTGTGGCCCTTCCCCCCGCCAAATAATCTTACAAATAGACATTATATCAATTGGCATACATAAGCAATTGGCAAAAACAGAAGTTCCTCCATTTATTTATCTACTCTTTAATCACAGCAAACCAGCATTTGAGAATTTCTCAGAAAATTTTTAATTAAATTGCTTTCTATGTTAACAAATGTGAAAATATGTTTAGGTATGTCCTAGCTCTAACTTTTTCATGCTGCTTGTTCAAGAAAGAAAAGTCTTTATAAAAGATCTCATGTGTATTTGGTAATGTAGTGATAACCTCCAGAGTATTTTCTAGAAACAATGTTGTCTCCATTTTATTCACTTGAATTACTTTTAAATGTGTTTTAAATTCATACCCTTTAGGCAAATATGTTATTTATTATGTTATTAGATAATTAGCAATTATTCATCAATTCATTAAAAATTATTGTTCTTGATATGATTTTTGCTTTACTTGAATTTTGCATACTCATAAAAATAAATAGTTATTCTACTTAAACTGTCATAAACATGCAAGCAATTTGACATAGACACCTTTCCTATCTAGATAAGAAATTTCTAAGAACTCAGTTTTGAATTTAAGTTGTACTTTTTATTTATTTATTTATCTATTTGTTTGTTTATTTATGGTTTTTGGGTCACACCCGGCAGTGCTCAGGGTTTCCTCCTGGCTCTATGCTCAGAAATCGCCCCTGGCAGACACAAGGGATTATATGGGATGCTGGGATTTGAACCACCGTCCTTCTGCATGAAACAAACGTCTTACCTCCATCCTTACCTCCGGCCATTATGTTGTACTTTTTTAAATTAGGAATGCATCAGTATCAAGTTACATTCTTCCTTTGTGGATTTGGTTCTCAAAAACCAAGATAATCTAGAACAGTTTAATCAATCCAGAACCTCCCATGTAACTGGATACTCTGAAATGTTTAGATTCTAGTTCTTGAAGGTTGTCAAGAGATTTAGGGAAACAGCACCACCTAGCAGCATCAAATGGTCATTTTTGGTCCTTACCTTTATTTCCATTAACCTGCTTTTTAACTAGATTATGGTCTTAAATCTATTCCTTATCTGGTCATTTTGTACAGTGAGGCTGCTCAGAACAGTCAATCCCAAAGTTCTTTTAACAGTGTTCCAGAAATTCTGAACTTTTCATTATTTGTTATGCAATTAATTTTGAGCTGGGCAGAGGCAAACTGAATAAACTATGGAATTCCCTCTTATTAAAGAAATAAACTTTATTGATAAAAACAATAATTTGAGAATGTATTGATATGTAAGTTTATATGTTTCAATATGTTCTTTATTCAAAGTATCTTCTTTATCCCAAAACTTTATTTGTAGAGCAACCATCATGATATATCTTCCAGTCAAGGAAATTACATATTTTCTCTTTGGCCTTAAACTCAGATCTTGATTTATGAAATAAATTCATCTCAAATATCAGGATCCTCATATTCTATGTAGAATTATCAGGATCCCATAGTTAAATGAATTGACTGCTGCTGACAAATCTCTGGTGCTATTTTGGTTAGGAAACGAGGATAAGGAGTGCTCAAAATAGTAAAGAAATTCCTCCCTCAGACAAAAACATCTCAGCCAGGGTCATTCTTAATTTTTACTAAATGGGTTCAAAACATATTTGAATTGCTTCTATCAATCATTTTTTACAATTTCAAATAACCATGTTGAGCTTTAGGCAGCAGTTTGCATTAAGGCAAATGTCTTTAGACAAGTATGATTTCAATTGACATGCATGAGTAATTGGCAAAAACAGAAGCCCCTGCACTTATTTATCTACTCTTTAATCAGAGCAAAGAAGCATTTGAGAATTTCTCAGAAACTACTGTAAACAGTAGGGGATTATTTAGTCTTGAAGACCAACAAGTTGAAGCGAAATTAATAACAAGTTACAAAGTTTGAAAACCAGTTCCTAATCATTATTTCATGAAAATTAAATAAATAAAATAAAATTTCAACTTTTCAAAAGAGTAATACTTTTTCACTTGATAGAATTATGTAATATGTTCAACAGTTTTTCAATTATAAGTAACCCTGAAAACAAATGCAAGATTTTCTTTTTTTTTTTTTTTTTTTTTTGTGAATGAAAATCCCTGGCTTAAGTTCCTGGTTCAAAAAATAGACAATTACAAAGACAAAGTAAACTTCAGTGTTACTGAGATCCAAATTATATTAATAAAGGCTTGCATGTTTTTTGTTAGTTTTCTCTTGTATCTTATCTTGTTAGCCTCATTTTATTCTAGTGCTGGTTATACAAAGTAGAATTTCTGTTTTCAACTTTGCTTTCTGACTTTCTGCATCTGTGTATAAAAAGCAAATTTCTCTTCCCCGAAAATAATAGAAATTCTCGTTTTCATCAAAACAGTTGCTAACACAGATCCAGTCTTTAAATATAGTTAGAATGAATGCTTGGATGACACACACTTTGGTTATTTTATTGTTTATTTAAATCAGGAAATATGCCTTACTCAGATGAGGTATTCTCATTCTCACATTCTCTACATAAAATGCCACCAGCTAACTCCACTGCCTTAGATACACATAGCTGATGATCATTTGTTGAAAGAAATAAATGGATCAATCAAAAGTAATTTACAGCTCCGGGTGTTAATACCTCTGCATAAAAATGAGTAATCTTTGCTATTCCTAATATTCCTAATACAAATGGAAACTCTAAATATGAATAAGTTTTAGAACTGAAAAACTGTAGTCTGAATTTTAGGGTTAACTCTTAGCAATATTATGTGCAAAGTAATTCCTCACTTCCGTTTCAATTCTTAAAATGGGAATATATCTTTTTCCAAAATTACCATAACTTAAATAAAGCATCCAAAACATTCTACCAACTAAAAATACTGCATTTTGAAGCATGCATTTAAAAAATATCATGGCATTGTATTGTAAAATAATATATAAAATATTATTTAAAATAAAACATTATTTCAATATAATATTTAAAATACTTAAATATTATTTAAAATGCTAAAATATTTGAATGGAGTAAACCAATAAAGTATTTTCAATTTACTGTCAATTATTTAGATATGATCACTTGTAAGCTAACACCATAAAATAAAGCATAATAGAAAATAGCTAAAACCAATATCTGTGATTCACATTAAAGCAATATTGCTTCTAAAAAATACATTTTTATTTCAGATATATATATATATAAAACTGGCTTTAATAATAGTTCTTTTAAAACTTTGTTATATATGGTTAAAACCAGAGAGAAAATTAATCTCTTTTTGATAGTTGACTCAAAGTAAATTTTCTTGGCATATCAATCCTGTTAATAGATCCCCTTCTTGTTTTAGAATCTTATCTTTCCATAAGTGAAGTAGTATTTTACTATATATAAATGCCACATTATAGTAGATTCATTAAGAAATTCTACCCTGTGTTAAAGTAGTATATTTTCAAAATGGCACCTTCATTGATGAAATTTTGAAAGACAGTTCTCCACATGGTAAAAAGCGCATGACTAGACTTATGAAATTGTCCTCATTTAAGGTTTTGAGTTACTGGTGATAAAAAAAATAGTCAAATAGAACAACATACTTAGTTTGCCTTCTCCTTCAGTTACAGAATATCTACACCCAAAATTAGGGTTAATACACATTAACGTATGTGAAATATTTATGCTTTGGATCACAGCTTACTTACTAGATGTCACTTGTGGACTTACAGGGTCTGGGTCTTTTTTTTTTTTTTTTTCCGCTTGCTTTGATGAAGCTCTTTTGATCATTTCTCTACTTAGCTTAGCTGCTCATGATGAGCAGGCAGAAATCTCTGAGGTCTGACATTAAGCTCTGTAAGTAAAAAGGAAAAGAAGAAAAAAGCATTACAGTACCATGTAAGTTTATATGGTATATGCCAGCTTTATTATCAACAAGGTGGGAAAGGACCAGCAAAATGTCAGTGGCTTTGATACCTGTTTATGATTTATCTTTTCTTGTTTCCTTTTTCATTATTGAATATCTGAGTAGATTTAGGTCGTCAGGTTTGGCTCAAATATAAGTCCCTCTCTGTTGGAATATCTGGTTTTCACTCTATTCAGGATAATACTTCTTTGCTTGTGATTGTCACTCACAGACTGGAAATACCTCTACCCGTTCACCCATGATGATGGTCCTCCTCTTTCCAATAGAAACCTCGGGGCACAGGAAAGGCCCCTGTGGTTTCCGATTCCAAAATTGGTCTATTGGCCTCCTGTTATCTTTGGCTAGTGAGCGAAAAGCTTATGGTGGAAGTTTCCTTAACCTGTTTTATTCTCTTCAATCTTGTGTGGACTATTTCCTGGGCCGGCTTTTGCTTCCAGATCGGCTATCTCTGATCCCTCAGGATTGGGGCATAAGATTTCAGCTTCACCTCCCTCCCCAAGTAAAGTTCCAAATCTCAAGGTTTCCAACATGATTACAGATTTTTACAGCGTACAGTGAATTCTCTCTAGTTCTAATATGTCTGGTTGCTCTTCTTTTTCTATCTCCTGCTGTGAAAACTTTGTTCATCATAATTTTATGTAATCTGGAAAGAATTTCTGTGTCTAATGACATATGAATCAGGTTGGAAAAGAGGTAATTTTCATTTTCTACAATATGGTGAAATAGGAGGTTGACAAATTAAGGAAAATTAAATGATACTAGGAAAGACGAAGAATTCCTATATCATTTATATGTGGTATAGAGAGAAACAACAAAGGGGAATAGAAAATATCAAATGAAAATAAATCGTTAGACTTTGTCATAGAACTGAGGTTACCAAGAGTTGAAAACGTGGTGATGTAGAGAGTTAGTTCACTGATATGTATGGGATCAGTGGACTGCGATGGAAACATATCAGTTATCTTGTTAATAACATAGCTCTAAAAGCTATATTTTCATAAATTAATGCTACTTCGAGAGACATTCGTTTTCCCATAAAGTGTTCTACTTGAAGTGCTTTCAAGTATAGTAAGCCAGAATATTAAGTGGCATTTATAAATTAATACTACACAGAAAAAATCATCTTTCTATAAGTTTCATGAAAATTATCCTCTAATGGAAGTCAAATTTCTATTCCAGAATTAAAAAGGCATCAGTGTGATTTAAATTGAGGTATTAGTATTCATATCTCAATCTACTTCTAAAAGATAGCATATTTTCTTAACTTTAATACATTAATCAGTGAATAATGTGACATGACTTTTGTTATTTATTTATTTATTTATTTTTGGTTTTTGGGCCACACCCAGTGATGCTCAGGGGTTACTCCTGGCTATGCGCTCAGAAGTCGCTCCTGGATTGGGGGACCACATGGGAACCGGGGTATCGAACCGCGGTCCGTCCTAGGCAAGCGCAGACAAGGCAGGCACCTTACTCCAGTGCCACCGCCCGGTCCCGACTTTTCTATTTTGATTCTGAATTATTTTTCTAGCAGCATGTGTATCAAATAAATATTTAAAATGAAAAATAATACTGTTTCTTTGGAATTTTAATGAGCTTAGTCTGTACTTATGGACGAATAATAGAGTAATGTCAGTGAATATCAGCAATTCCTTTACCAGCAAAATTTTAGTAATAATACCGTGTCTTCATAGATAGTTTTGTCTGCCTGAATTTTTTTTCCATGACCAATTACAAGCATTGTTTTTAGCCTCAATTTTAAAGATAAGGATCAGAGGAGCTGACACCAAAACTTGATTAATTCATCCTGTATTTAGCAAATTGCAAATAAATGAATTTGCTACACACAACAGGATTTCATAATGTAACTATAACTCTGCTGTTTTCCCGTGGCTTCTCTAATTAAAATTATATTATCGTATAGTATGTAAAATCTAAGAGTCATTTCTTCAAATTTATGAATAACACGTATTTTATTTAGTACAGCTGATACTAAACAGCTCTCCATCCACAACACAGTGGGAGACCATTTCAAAGCAGTAAATCTACCATATAAGAACAATATTGATTGTACTATTTTGTTGTACCAAATTATAATGCTAATTGAAGAACCTCTCTAAAATATTAAATGTACAAAAAATGCAATCTGTTGTTATTTTTCTGTATTCCTTAATACCAAGTTCCTATCTTTGCAATTATATTTCCATATAGAATATATGTGTATTTTATTGTCAGTTGAGCTAAAAAATAGCTGGTAACAGTATTATGATTGAAATAAGAAAAAAGTAATTTTATCAAGTTAAAAAGATAGATATTCTTCTGGAGAGAAACTATTGACATTTAAACCAAAAGGCTCCTAGTGCATTTTCTGTCATGTAGTAAACTCTTAACATATATTCAGAAAATATCAAGAGTAAATAGATAGTATAGTGGTTATATAAGAGTGGAGGACTAACATGTTCTTGTCTTATTCCCAGTATTATGTTGTCACTCACATTACTGTGTGCAGTCTTGAAGGCCCACAACATTAATTCCTGGGATCCAGGTGTTGAACTCTCATCCTAGTTGACAAAGTTGCAAATGGGAACAATGGGCATCTAGAGCATTAGCTGCTCAAAATAAAATGGACTGTATTAATAATGGTCTAACTTAGGGGTATGGGCATAGAGTCATTTGTAAAACTGAGAAAATGAATTATAGATGTTATAGTTCATGAAGGTAAAAAGCATCTTTAGATGCAAGACTTATTGTACTTGATGACAATTATTCAAGCTTTACTAGATCACTAGAGAGCTTTCATGACCTAAGAATAAATTAGCTACTACAAATCATAAACTTTAAAAACTGCATTCTATGCTCATATAACTTGGTAGTATGCTGGTACTGAGATTAAAAATAGATTATTAGGGGCCCGGGAGATAGCATGGAGGCAAGGCGTTTGCCTTTCATGCAAAAGGTCATCGGTTCGAATCCCGGTGCCCCATCTGGTCCCCCGTGCCTGCCAGGAGCAATTTCTGAGCATGGAGCCAGGAGTAATCCCTGAGCACTGCCGGGTGTGAACCAAAAACCAAAAAAAAAAAAAAATAGATTATTATGTGACTATATAAAACCTTAAGTCTGTATAAGTAGATGATTAATGTGATTGAACTTATTAAACAATAAATGATTAGAAATAAGTACAAGCATAGCTAATATCTGCAGATACTATTTCTACTTGAATCAGAAAAAATTATTATAAAATAAAGAATGCTGGGATAGTATAGATGCACCCTTCATGTATTTTATGATTTAATTTGCACTATAAATTATTGATATCTTTATTTCACTACATATATAAAACTATAAGTCTTATTATTCATAAATAATGCTTTCAAAAATCTCTTTCAAATGAACAAATCCAACTAATACAATAAAGAAGATTCTTGAAATTAATTATTTGAATAGAGTCATGTAAAAGACTAAGAGTTTTACTAGTAAAATTAGTAATCAAAAATGTATTTATATACACCTCTAATAAAAATAATTATATTTAAGGTAAATTATTCAAGACTATGTATAATTGAAAGCTATTATTAAATAAATGTAGCTCTTATTTGAATGAACTGATTTAAGTAAAATAGAACAAAATGGTTAAATGCTATATATGATTTATTGTATTATAAAAGAAGTGAGTTAAATGTAATAAAGTGGATTAGTTTGGCCTGGATTTAATTTATAGAGGAAAACATGCTGCTGTATCTTTTCTGGGATTATTCAATTTACAAAATCATTTGAAAAATATTTGTACCACTCTTTTACCATTCATGTATCATGGAATGTATTTCTATTTATACTTCTTTTTGTTGTTGTTGTTGTTGGAGTGAGGCCACACCAGACTGTGCTCCAGGGTTACTCCTGGCTCTATGCTCAGCAATCACTCCAGGCAGGCTTGGGGGACCATATGGGATGAAGGGGATTGAATAAGAGTTGCCTGCACGCAAGGCAAACACCTTATCCACTGTGTTAACACTCTAGCTCCTCTACATATATGTCCTAATAATGATTTCTTGGATATAAGAGACAGTTAGATAAAGAAGTAGTACTATTGTGCTTGCTCTGACTAGTTGAGAAGCTACTACAGCCAGAAAGACATTTGATTTTCATCAAGTAGTGCTGGTTTGAGCAAAGGCTGTCCAACCTAAACCACCAGCCTAAACATTATCAGGAGTGGACCCTGTAAAAAAAAACATATAATTGCTAAAGTTTATCAGGAGTGGCCCGTGTAAAAAAGATGTCATTGCTAAACATTATCAGGAATGTTCCTGTAGAGATATATAATATAATATATAATCATATAATTATATTATAATATTATCAGGGGTGGCCTCTATAAAATTTTATGTACAGATAATTGAAATTGTCAAATCAATAAAACATATATCACTGTTATTTAAGTTTTAGTTGTAGTGTAATGGAATGAAGGTCAGTATTTTCTTTCTTGGAAAGAAAAGAATCTTAATCAATGGTAGATGGATATTACAAATTTATTCTTTGGAAGACACTTGCTTTCCTATAAATCATTTATTCACAAGATTTCCACCATGTCGATGTCTGCATTCAAACTTGCCTCAAGAAGCAAAAGTTGTACAAGGACAGACCTTGCAGGAAAACAAAATGAAGACTAAGAACAGTGCTTACATCTGACTGAGTTCATATATCTAGGAGATGCAACAACTTTATCGCATTTGGTTGACACTGTAATATGGAGCAAAATTTATTATTCTAATTCAAATATGGTACACAGTTGGTACAGAGAAATTTAGTTTTGATTTTAATTTTCAAACTAGAAGGTACTACAGTAAATATTACATTCTTAAAATTGCACTTTGTAATAAAACATTAGTAGATAAGCTATTGTCCAGGTCAATATATATAAACTTAACTAGTTCAGAAAATGTTTTATGAAGCCTAACACCATTGAGGCAGAATAATAACCTATTTGACATCAATTTTGTAAATAAAATGTACGTGTCAAATTGACTAAACTATTGCAAGTTTTCTTAAGATTTAGAGAAAAATAGAAAGCAGTACCTTTTACATAATTAAAACTTTAAAAATAATCTATCTGTATTTATAATATATTTTTGTGAGCATGTCATGTCAAAATTATATTTTCTGGATGGTGAAACTGAAAAAAAATAAAAAGCAGGTGTTTGGCTGTTTTCTCTGGGAATTATCCTGTAAGTCAAGCCACATTAGGTTGCTCTCCTATAACACAAAAACAATTCCACAGGTCAACATTTGAAACTGTTGTTTGCTCTGTGACACTATCAAAAAAGATAATCACTTTCTTCAAACCAAACCAACTTCATGTCAGAGCACAAGCAAACTGACTCAAAAAGCCTTCAGATGTATTATTTAGAATTTTCTGGTTTCTTCTAGAACTTAGAAATTCTCTGTAAAATATCTCCTTTGTTCCATTTTCTGTAAAACCTCTGAACACCACTTATCAAGCAAGGCATTGATCACAGAAGAGGGCTCCCTATGGAGTAGCAATGGGAATATAGTTTTCCTTCCAGTTTCAACTCAATAGCTATGTTTTGAGAACTAGCTGTGTGCCACACTCATGCACACACCATTTGTAAGTAATCAAAGCTTGAGATACTTTAAGTCCCAAAGTACAATTTAACCCCAGGAAGCATATTTTAAAAATGTATTCATTTGAGCGAAGAAGACAGAACATTTCCAAGAAGTAAATCAAACTTTAAATCCAAGCACAAAACTAAAACTTTTATTGTAGCCTGTTAGGTGATTATTTTTCTCTTTTCTTTGTATATTAATCTCCATTGAAGCTTGCTTAATTCTTCCTTGTATTAAATCTTAGTCAACCAAAAGAAGATAAAAATTAATAATACCACATATTATTTCCTGCGATAAAGGTTTTCTTTTCTTTTCTTTTCTTTTTTTTTTTTTGGTTTCTGGGTCACACCCAGCAGTGCTCAGGGGTTACTCCTGGCTCCATGCTCAGAAATTGCTCCTGGCAGGCACGGGGGACCATATGGGGCACCAGGATTCTAACTGATGACCTTTTGCATGAAAGGCAAACGCCTTACCTCCATGCTATCTCCTGGGCCCCAAGTTTTATTTTCTTAATAAAAATTACATCAGTTTTGATATCATTTTTCTTATAGGTTTGTTGACAAAATGTTTACTTGAAGTTAAATAAAAGTGTTGTAAGTAAACTCACAATTTTATTATAAATATTAAAAATTATCACAT
>PVKC010037245.1:0-13033 GCA_004027635.1 Crocidura indochinensis
AAAAAATACACAAATATGTATATATGTCCTATATATAATGTTTTAATTGCTTTATACTCAAGTCACAATAACAATTTAAAAATTATTTCCTTACTAGGAAACACTAAGGATGTTAACAAAGTAAACATTAATGACATATATAAAATAAAAGCAAATTTTCCTTTAATGTTACTTTTGATTGTTACATATACTTTCTTATGTCTATATTGTTTATGGTCTAATATATTAAATCATTAATATATAAGTATGTTAAATTTATGAAATATAAGAATAACATGTTTATTTTATTTTAGTAGCATATTCTTAACACATTGTTGATATGTTATTATTTAAAAAGCAAACACTTTGTTGTACCTTCCAGAACTAAAAATAAAAACATAGTTTTAACTTTAAGACTTGCAATTAGGGGCCGGGTAGTGACGCTGGCGGTAAGGTGTCTGCCTTGCCTGCGCTAACCTAGGACAGACCATGGTTCGATCTCCAGGTTCCCCATATGGTCCCCCGTGCTTGCCAGGAGCGACTTCTGAGCGATAGCCAGGAGTAACCTCTGAGCGTCACCGGGTGTGGCCCAAAAAACCAAAAAAAAAAAAAAAAAAAAGACTTGCAATTAATTAGTAAGAACTACTATTTTTTAATTTGTGGTGAAATATTTGATTTAATAATCAAATTTCATGTTTTCCAAATGAGAAAATTAAGATTCAGGTTGTTAAGTCACTGAGCTATTGTAAATCTCTTAACTACTAAGATCAGAAGCCAAATCTTGAAACTCAAAAGTATTTTTTTGATTTATTAGAAGAAATCAAATAATTTGACTATTATGTTAACTTTCTCATATGTGGTGTTTCTTCCATTTCAGACACTGTAATCAAAAGTATTTGATATAATTAATTTCTAACAGAATTGCTTATGTAGAATAAAATATTTTAGGTCTTGATTAAAAAAATATATAATAGTGATTATAGAGGCCACAAATAACACCAGTTATAACTTATTAAATTTTTTTATTTGATGAACCATGAAATCAGAGTCACACCCTCTAGAGTCTGTGATGGTCCCATAAACAAGTTGACAATTTTTAAAATTGACATATACAACAGTGAAATTGTGTTGACCTTTTCTTTTTTATACTTTGCAATAGATGAGGAGCTTTTCTCTGGAATGTATATAGATTTTATGGGAACAGATGCTGCTATTTTTCGAAGTTTAACGAAGAGAAATCCAGTCAGAACAGATCAACACAATTCTAAATGGCTTAGTGGTAAGAAAACATTCAATAAGTATTTAGTAAATTTATTACTAGAGCCTTACTATCGATAGTATCTTTGTATAGATCTGTACAAATCTTTGTTTTTGCACCTAGGAATAGTCTCAGTTTTCTTCATATGTTGTTCACTGGCAATAAACTTTTATAAATTTTTGCAAAAAATAAATAAATGCTAAATAAATAACCAATAGAATGATACATCTATGCTAATACTTATACAATTCTTTCTGATTCTTCAGGTCTCATGTAATTTGCATTATGCAAAGTATTTATTGACTTCAAAACATAATTCTTAGTCAACGTTGTTGTTTAAAGAAAGAAAAAAGCAGAGATCTTTATCATATATTCCTAAGGAAAAGTTCGAGTTGACCCTAAATTTGGCAGTTTACTTAACACATTACTGTTATACATGAGTCACTGCAGCCAAGTTTCCTATTTCTCTGATAGACCAGCTCAAGAAAGCATTGCTTTTCTTTATGTCTTCAGTTTATTCCTCCAGTACATCTGGAAATAGAGTTTTTTAAAAAGTTGTATGTTTCTTAAAATAAGGAATCCCTCTGTCTTCAAATCTTTAAATGACTGTTCTTTTTTTTTTCTCTCATTGAAAAATTTCCCTTTCATTTTATGTGCTGCATTTTAAGAAAAATGTGGTATTTTTTCCAGATATTGGACTCCAGACTTCTCATTCTGCTTCAGTGATTTTTAGTTTCTATGCACTAGATTGAAAACCACACTTTGAAAACCAAACATTTTTTCCCTATAAAATGGCTATCATATTCCATGGGAAATAATGTAGAATAGCATTTCAATTTAAAAAAAAAAAACTCATCAGTTCACAAAGAATTTCTGCATTTACTATACTTCCAGATTGTTTTGCAGACAGAGAAACAGTTGAAGCTAACATAGTACAGCTCTATTTTGTGGCACTTGACATTCCAAATGTGGTACATTGAGTGGATATAATTGCTGCAGTTAGCCTTTTTTGCCTATGAACAATGGATTGTTCTTCTATACCAAAGATGGAAAAGGACTGTGCTGTGGTCTGTGTGGATGACATAAGATGGATTTTCATTCTTATTATAAAAGGTTTGTCTGTGGTGTTTTTTCTCCAGAACCTATGTACGTGGATGCTCATGTCATCCCAGATGGCACTGATCCAAATGATGCAAAGGTATACTTCTTCTTCAGGGAGAAACTGACCGACAATAGTAGAAGCACAAAACAGATCCAGTCCATGATTGCTAGAATATGTCCTGTAAGTATGAATACTGTATACATATTAAGAAAGAATAAAAAATTCAGATAATAGTTTTTTTCAATAATTGATTTTCATAATCTTATTATCAACTGTTATGAATCAATGAAATATTTTAAAAGGCTAGGAAGGTAGTTCTGTGGCAGAGCTATTGCCCTGCATTCCTAGAACTAGCAAAAAAAAATTAACTTTTAAAAACAGATTTTTTTTTGCCACAACTGCCCTGACCACCATACTGTCTCTGTAGCCCCACAGACAGATATTTTATTTTTCCTTCATATCAGTTATTTAGGTAAGCCTAATCTGTTTCAACAACAAAAAAATGACATTGAAGAAATGTATTGTATGTGGTTTTAAACTATTAATTTTGATTATTGGATTTCTATTGAACATATTAAAAACAAATAATGTAAATTACAGGCAAAAATTACATATTTTGTGAAGCAGTATGAAGCACAGGAAAAAAAGTATTAAAATATTCTATACCAGTAAAACTAAGAAATGATATAGAAGATCAGGAAAATAGCTAATGCAGCTGGAATAATTTGTGTGAGGTATTGAATTTGATCCCCAGTAGTATCCTGTTCATTGAGTATTTATTGATGTCTCCCAGACAGCCCCCAGAATACTACAGGGCCTGAACAGCACTGCATAGCTAAGCCTGAGCACCATCAAAGTGGCCTGCGCTACTGTGTTACAGGAATGGAGCTTAGGCCTTCAAAGTACTTGAGAGACTTCCCCAAAAAGGTTATAGTAAAATACAGTTCTAATAAATAGAAGTAATGCCTTGTATATACATACTAAGTATATATGGCAACACACACACAAAAGTTGTCTCCTCTTATCTGAGTTTTATAGATGTATCCTTTTTAGCATTCTTTGGGCAAAAGTTATTTTTTAAGGTTCTAAGTATGCTCATTAGTTTATCTTTAGATATTGCATTACTTTATAGATTGTTGAGCACATTTTGTTTTCAATTCTTTGGAACAAGTCAGTAAAACAAGCAGAGTATCAGCAAAAGGCTTCTGAGTGTTGAAAAAACCAGTAGCCATTCTCCTGCCCTGGTTGGCTAAATATATGTTAAATATGTTTATATAAACACATAACTAAATAACATATATAAATATTCATTACACATATATAAAAGAATTTGATTAATAAAATGAAGGTTTAGCTAGAATTATTTGTAAACATTTATTGTAACTAATAACCCAGTCTCTTGACCATGGTAGAATTTGCAAATTTTACTTTCCTATAATTTTTCTTCACTTTATAAACATGAATTTTAAAAAAAAGGCAAGATTAATGATGTGCTTTCCATAATATGTCTAGAAATAGTTCTGTCATATATTGTTTATAAAACTCTTGGGCATATATTTACTTGTTGAAACATTTTCAAATGATATCATGCTACGGGAGAATAATAATGTAATGTTGGCTATTTTTTAGTACCATTAATCTCAAATGATCCTTTCTAATGATAAATGTACAGATGTGGTTTGTATTCCTATAGTTTATATTTTAATAGATTCTCAGGTAATAAGGATTAAAATTGAATTCACTTTAATATTTTTAAAAATAATTCAATATGTGTTTATAAAATGGCTTTAGAATGACACTGGTGGACTGCGTAGCCTTGTCAACAAGTGGACAACTTTCCTAAAAGCAAGACTGGTGTGCTCAGTAACAGATGAAGATGGCCCAGAAACATACTTTGATGAACTAGGTATGTAGATATAAAATTGAAAATAATGTTTTCTAATTAAAGTTTGTGAATTTGTTTTAATAAATTAATGGTGTTTATTTTCCACAAATGTTTCAATAAAAATAATGGATAATTTTGAATAAAATCTCTGGGCCATGCATATATATGCATGCCCAGATATTTTATATTTTTATATATTTTATATATTTTTATATATTTATATGTTTATATATATACTTTACTTGTACACATCTAAATATTTAATGAATTCACCATTTATATGAGTATGTGTGTGCATGTATGTATATAAAACATAGTGAGTGCATTTATAATTTGTATAAATGTATAAATAATGATATGATTTTATTTTAATTGAATTTGAATTTTACTGCACTTAAATATTAATATCTGATTTGTAATCAGTGGAAAGAAGACACTATAGTGGAGGATGTGGATGGGTCTGGAATATTATATACATTCTATCATTAAAGTGTAAATAAATTTATATTTTAAAATATGATTCCAGCTTTATATTTTCACTATTTATAGCTATTACTATTATTATCAAAAAGCTAATTTTCAGAGCAGAAAATAGATAGCATTTTTGAAATAGAAGTTATCCGTATTGACCTTGGAGCCAAGTATTTTCTTTATATGTGGAATGGTGATGGGAGGAAATTTTATATTAGGTTGAATAACATTTACTTGATTTCTAGCAAAGAAAAGTTTTTAAGAAGAATAATTCATATATAACTAATTGCTATTTACAAATAAGTTGTTCTTTAATCAGTTGATATGTAAATTATTAGTTATTCTCAGATTTTGAGGCTGTTTGCAAAGTAAGAAGTAAAAGAATATTACTATATGGAAAAATGTACTAGATTTAGCAGTTATAAAAATAACTGGGATAGATGTTGGTCTCCTTAGAAGTCAGTCTGTTATAACAGAAACAAAGTTCCATTGGTATTTATAACTTAGCCAAGTAATTTAATAACTTTGAACATTTGGATTAGTCACTATAAGACTAATTTTAGTGTTTGTTAGTTAGGATAAGTCACTTACCTTACATTTTTGCCAACCTGGGTTTATTCCCCAGTACCACTTATGATCCCATAAGCTCTACAAGCAGTAAGCACTGAACACATCCAGATATGGCTCAAAAGCCAAAAAAGAAAAGTTAATAAAATAATTTCTATAGCTGGAAATTACTTACTTATTTAGTTATAGTTAGTCTATATAATTATATATTTAGGTTATATAATTTTATATAACTATATATAAATTATTTAGTTAAAACACATTTACAACTTGGGAATATAAATAAATCATTTTTTTATTTTATAGAGGATGTATTTCTACTGGAAACTGATAATCCAAGGACAACACTAGTATATGGTATTTTTACAACATCAAGGTAAATATTAATTATATTTTAAGATAAACAGTATAATTTATTGCATAATAGTTACAAAGCATTCTTCTGTTTAAACTTAATATTTAGGATAACATTAATTATTTTTCAAGCTTCAAAAATATATTTGACCTAAAATAATTATTTTAAAATAATTTTATAGACTATCATGGTGATATTATAGTATTGTCAAAACAAAAGATGTACATTATAATGCACAGAGAAAATACTTAAAAATTAATTTGAAACTTCTAATTCAAATGAAATTTTACATCACATAAAAAAATAATTGGGGTGCTAGAGTTATGGTGCAAGTGGTAAGGCGTCTGCCTTGTCCGTGCTAGCCTAGGACAAACCATGGTTCACTCCCCCCGGCGTCTCATGCTCCCCAAACCACGAGCGATTTCTGAGCGCATAGCCAGAAGAAATCCCGGAGCATCACCAGGTGTGACCCCAAAACAAACAAACAAAAAACAAAAGAAATAATAATTCACCCATTAAATTTTCAAAATATGAAAGTGAATCTCTGGGGTCAAAGATATTGTACAAGGAGCAGAGCACTTGGCTTTCATATTAATGATATAAGTTTGATCCCCCAAACCCTATCTGGTCCATCCTAGCTCCACCAGGAGTTATCTATGAGCACTTTTGAATATAGCCCAAACCATCACCCTCTCCCGGGAAAAAAAAAGAAAAAAGAATAAAAAGAAATAAAACAAATTTAATCTTTTTCTGTTTTGTTTTTAGCTCTGTTTTCAAGGGATCAGCAGTGTGTGTTTATCATTTATCTGACATACAAACTGTGTTTAATGGGCCTTTTGCCCACAAAGAAGGACCTAATCATCAACTTATTTCCTATCAGGGAAGAATTCCATATCCCCGTCCTGGAACTGTAAGTATCAAGGAATTTTTCTTTGTTATTTTAATCTATAATTGATTTAACAAGAAATGAAAAACATGTTTATGCTTACTAAATACATCTATTGACCTATTGGTAAGCTTGCTACAAATTTTCACCTCACTAATTCTATATGTGAAACTATAATTCTATATGTGAATACTAAAATGTTGTGTTTGCAGACTCAGAAGTTTTTATTACTATTCTTATTATTAAGATCTCCTCCATATCATGAAAATAACAGTATGTTAGGCCATATGCATTTTCCTAAAAATTTTGGCCACTAAAGCTTTAAAAATATAAACATTTTAATAGCTTTGTAATAATTTGAACTCTCGTTTACTTTCACAACCATCATTATATTAAAGAATCTCATGATCAAATATCCATGTAGATATTTTTAAGTTAAGAAATATATCTAGGGGCTGGAGAGATAGCATGGAGGTAGGGTGCTTGCCTTGCATGCAGAAGGACAATGGTTCGAATCCCGGCATCCCATATGGTCTCCCGAGCCTGCCAGGAGTGATTTCTGAGTGTAGACCCAGGAGTAACCGCTGAGGGATGCCAGATGTGACCCAAACACCAAAAATAAATAAATAAATAAATAAATAAATAAATAAATCGAATATATCTATATATTTAACAAATAAAAAATAGTTTAGCTGAGAAAATGATTTCTACAAAAGGGAGTCATAATTCAAAGAAAACTTTGTAAATATACAATTTAGAGCTATTGAATTCTAATTAGTTACAACCTGAGTATTTGTTTCTTTAGTACTACTGCTTTGGGACTATGGAGCATACATTAAACATAATCTCACTGAAATTTTAGATAGCATCTTAAAAAGTGATATTTATAAGACTAATGATTTTAGTACTAATATTTGGTCTTCATTAGACTCATAGATTTGTTACATTCTAGAATGTGAATTGTTTTTTTTTCTTTCTCTGTGATTCTCATAACCTAGCATGTATAAGAAGGAGCATTGCAGGGATAAAAGATACTTCAAGAGATAAGGCACTTATCTTGCATGAACCTGCTTCAAACCCTTGGCACCACACCTGGTTTTCTAAGTACCACCAAGACTCACACCTGACCACAGAGAGTTGAGAACAGCCTCTGTAAACAGTAGGCATGATGCAAGCTTCCTCCTCCCTACCAAAGATAGGAGGCATTACGAATTGCTTTTCAAGAAGAATGGAATTTTCTTTTGTATCCGGTGCCTGAGATTGAAACCAGTATCCTATATCAATATACCACTGTATTATACACCTGGCTTAAAATTGCCTTATATATTTTCATTGTATAGTATAGGATCATATTTGTGAATTGAGTATATATAAATTTTTAAAATCACTTTAGGAAAAATATGCATGTCTAAAAATAATACTAATGTTTCTTTACTTCTAGTTGAAATTGCTATTGTCAGTGTTTTTTCAGATACTTATTCCACATAATTTTTTACTAATTATGGATTAATCCTATTATTTACTATTTAATTTGGGGAGGGGATTGGTGAATTCCTGCTTTGTATTCAGGTTTCACTGTTAGTGTTGCTCAAGGAATCACATGTGGTGACAGGGACTAAATTTAGTTAGCCTCATGCAAAACAGGCATCTTACCTACTTTACTATCTCTTTGACCTGTTTAATTTTTTTATTGAAGTTTACTTACAACATATTGTTTACTTATTTTCTTAATATCTTCAATTTTAAGGCTGTGTGGTTTGTGCTGCTTCGTTTGTTTTTTATTTTGTTTTTTATTTTGCTTTTTTGTTTTGTTTTGTTTTTCTTTTTTGCTTTTGTTTTTTTTTTTGGAGGGGAGTTTGGAGCCACATGCAGTAGTGCTCAGGGGTTACTGCTCATTCTGCATTCAGGAATAAAGCTGCTGCCTTTTTTAAATAAAGAAAATAGTCTTGGGGCCGAAGAGATAGCATGGAGGTAAGGCATTTGTTTTTCATACAGAAGGACAGTGGTTCAAATGCCGGCATCCCATATGGTCCCCTGTGCCTGCCAGGGGTGATTTCTGAGCATAGAGCCAGGAGTAACCCCTGAGCACTGCCAGGTGTGACCCCCCCCAAAAAAAACAAAAAAAAATTAATAATCTCATAAGCCATTAAAAAGAACCTATTTATAGGGGCCAGAGTAATAACACAGGGTTAGGTGTTTGCCTTGCGCACAGAAGACCCAGGATAGACCCAGGTTTGATCCTCGACATCTCATATGGTCTCTCAAGACTGCCAAGAGACATTTCTGAGCACAGAGCCAGGAGTAACCCTAAGAGCCACAGGTGTGGCACAAAAACCAAAACCAAAACGAAAACCAAAAGAGCCTATTTATATATCAAAATTATAAGGTGCTCAGGTTTGGTTCTCTGCTAGAAAGTCCTAAGGTTAATCATTAAATGTATTTTATACAAAAATTAAATTTTAATTAATTTTAGGAAAATTTATCAGCATTGCAATTTATCAATAAATTAACTACATTTAAAATATTGGTATTTAGTCACTACTGGTAATAAAGTTCCCTCACAGAATTTTAATCTTTTAAATAACCCTTATTTCAACGGAAAATAAATGAGACATGTAGTTATTACAGGCAACTAAGAAACTAAGTCAACAAATAGATACATCTCAGAGCATCTCATTTGTTGCTACCTGTTGAGTGAGAGGTTGGAATTATGTAAGAAAGGGGAAAGCAATAAGGGAATAGAATATGAGCAGCCTTCAAATTCCACTAGAACTCAAGGCTCGCATTTGATTACTTGAGATATTTTATACATTTACAAATAAATTGTTCTAACATATTCCAAGGTAAGTAATTATTTGAAAATTTATTTTGTATTGGATTTTTGTCTCATTTTAACCAGAAAATTAAAGGTGTCTATAATTGCATGCACTTTTATTATGAATTATGTTGAAGAATGTACACACGTTCTTCAATGTGTACAATGTATATACACATTGAATGAGAACAGTATTATAGTAATTGGTTTGAAAACTCAGTAGAACCTATTTTACATACTATACTGAAAGAAAGCCCCTTCAGAAAAACCAAACTGGTAAAAGAGCTGTGCTGACTCACTAGGGATTATTGTGCCCTTAATGCCTGCTCAGAGGAGTATATTTTTTCTCAATTATAGGCTCAAAGAAGCATATTATATCTCTAATACATCATAGTTAGTAACTTGAAATCATATGTAGTGGACATTTTATACCATAGAAATTGTCTATTGCTACAAATCAGATTTATTTTTACTTGAGGAAAAGTCAGCCCTGTACCCACCCCTATTGAGCTCTTCACCCAAATGTCAGCTACACAGTACTCTAAGGATCTAAATAAGAAAGTGACATATATTGACTGACAACTATTCTTTTTGATTTGTTGATTTTTTGTTGGTGATGGTGGTGATTTTTTTTTTTGTATTTTTGTTGTTTTTTTTATTTTGTGCCTCACCCAGTGACTCTCAGGGGTTACTCCATGCTATGAGCTCAGAAATTGCTCCTGGCTTGGGGGACCATATGGAGGGACTTGAGGGGGATCAAACCGCAGTCTTTCCTAGGTAGCTGCCTGCAAGGCAAATGCCCTACCGCTGAGCCACAGCTCTGGCCCCAACTGACAACTATTCTAAATAAAGTATATAAATAGATAAATGGTTTCTACTAAAGCAAAATAGGCCATTATTATAATAGAAACTTCTTTGAATATCCTACTTTTGACTATTTTCAAGTCCCTAAGAAGAAAAAAAATTGTTTTTTCCCCTGTTTGAAAACTGTACAGAGTAAGCCAGACTTCAGGACACACATCTGGAGCTAACTTTATGAAAAAAGGGAGTAGTCAGTATTTGAGACATATTTCTATAATGTGGTTGGGTTGTTTTTTTTTTTTTTTCTGACATCTGGTGCTGAGACCAGAGCAGCTCCTTTAAATTAAAATATTGTCAGTTGCATGATCCCTTGGGAATAAAAGGCAGGGTGGAGAAATGACCTCTGGAACCCCTCCTGCTGAAGCATACCTCCCTGAATATTTGGTCCTCCACCCTACATTGAAGTCAAGTTTCTGATTCAGGATGGGCAGTGTTTGTCCACTCTGTCTTTCCTAGGATTCGAGGATTTAATATCCTGCTCATGTAACCAGGAAACCTACAGCCAAGTAACCCCAATGCCTCCTCTCTTCTCTAGGATTAAGAATGCTGCCTCTGAAGTCCTCCCAATGACAGATCAATATTATTTCCCTCTACAGTAGCTCAGTTGCCAGGTCAACCTCATAAATAAATGACTAAATTCCTAAGGAAATGACACTGGCAGAAATCTTAGACTCTCATTTTAATGGTCCCTCTAGATACTCCTTTAAAGTCAGGGTTGATAGCTGTGTTAGCAAGCTGCATCTGCCCATCCAGCAAGCCCAAGTCAGTAGGAAGAAGTCTGCCAATTGTGTCATAATGTTTTTCCATAAGTAATTCGTTTGTGGAAGAAACAAGACACCTTCGGTATGTTGCAAAGGGCAGCCAAAGACTGCAGATCCCCTCTGTGGCTAAGCTAACATATTACATTATTCTGTTGCAACATGCATAAAGCTCTGTAAAGATTGTGTTTGCAAATAATATGCTGTTAAGGCAAGACCTAATAAAAGTGTTAGATTTTAACATCTATTTATAAGTAGAGCGGAACCATCTGCTTTAACAATGTTTCAATTGGTCTGATACTAGATATAGTCAAATAACAGAAATTCATGATTTGTATAATAATTGATGGCAAGAAAACCTCCCTTGCTGTTGTTCTTCTCTATTGCACATATATCACTGTTTTTCTTACATCAGAAGTGTTGTATTTTAACTCTTTAAGAACATTAAGTTTGTATATAATATCAAACAGGTTAGGCATGTAGACAGATAAATTCAATAAAATTACATCAATTACATCTTGTTTTCAATCATATAAAACATGAATAAAAGGAAAATTTATTTCAGTCTAGAGAAGAATTTTAAGAGGTCAGCCTTGTTTAGGGAGACATTGAAATTATGCGGTTGTATCATTCAATATGGATAAGTTGTACAAGTAAGAATATTTCAGGTGACAATTACTGTATATACCACAAGAAAAAAAAAGAAACTCTTCATATGGCCTGGTAGGACAGAACAATGTTGGCTGTGTGGAGCATAAGCATACAAATAAATTAGGCTCAACCAGTGTATAAACGTAAGTTTTAATGTAATTCTTTGGACATATAGAGAAGATCCAAGGATAGTAGCTTTGGTGGCCCTGAAAACACCCAGGAGTGGGCTTTTGGTCCCCCCAACACTGTCTGAATTGGTTCTGCCTTCCCAACACTGCTGGGTGTGTCCCCCAACAAATAACAAACTTAAATATATAATCCCCAAGCTTGCCAAGGATTTGTATATAAGATCACTTTCTCTCAGGATAAAAGCTTCATGGATGTTTGCTAGAAAGTAGCCAATAAATTTATTTATTAATCCATTGATATGTGAATATTTTTGTGAATTATGAATCAATACTCATATTCTAAGTGTTAAAGCTTTCCTTGATCCCTATGTTACTCCTTCTCTTATTTATTGTACATTTATTTTCTGCTGTATTCAGCCATAATTACTACCTCTAGTTTCCACTTTGTACTCTATGATCTAGCCACACTTTAGGAATATAAGTTTCCAATACTGTGAATTTTGTCAGTGTCCATTTTCTTACTGGCACATTTTTGTCTAAAAGGCAAAGGATGCGCCTTTTTCTTTTATACTATACTGGTCACTAAAAATGAATACTGAATAAAAGTAGGTGAATTCTCGAAAAATATTAGTAATGAAAGTATAATGGAAATGAAGATAATTATTTGTGAACCTCAAGAAGATTGCTGAAGCCTAGTTAATGGGATAACAAATGTGTAAAAATACCTACATTTATAAAAAAAAAAAAAAAAGGGGGCCGGGAGGTGGCGCTGGAGATAAGGTGCCTGCGCTAATCTAGGACGGACCACGGTTCGATCCCCCGGTTCCCCATATGGTCCCCTGTGCCTGCCAGGAGCGACTTCTGAGCGAATAGCCAGGAGTAACCCCTGAGCATTACCGGGTGTGGCCCAAAAAAAAAAATCAGGATAATCATTTCTGATATGTCTATTACATGGTCATTTGTTTGCATCTATCTTGAAAAATAAAACCAAAATTTTATTTACATTAGCTCTGGGTCTTTCATAAATGAAGGAAAAGTATTATATACACACAGCAAGAGGGACCAGGGTTGTAATAAGTGAGTTTATCATTTCTCCACAAATATAGGTTTACCATTTCAGAATCACTGGAGATAGTGGATCTGCTTCTACCTCTCAGATGCTCTAATCAGACTGAGGTTGCAGGCCTTCTCACTGGATGACTTGTGAGGGAAGGGATAGGCTTGAAGAAAAACATGTAGGGGCCAGGCGGTGGCGCTGGAGGTAAGGTGCCTGCCTTGCCTGTGCTAGCCTAGGACGGACCGCGGTTCGATCCCCAG
>PVKC010037246.1:0-13039 GCA_004027635.1 Crocidura indochinensis
GTGTGCAAGGCAAATACTCTACCATTTGCAGCACCACTCCGGCCCCTGGTTCTCCTCTTTGTTAGATAAATTTTTAGTAGTTTGTGTTCTTTGCTATAGAAAGCTAAGAA
This sequence comes from Crocidura indochinensis, assembly GCA_004027635.1. NCBI lineage: Eukaryota > Metazoa > Chordata > Mammalia > Eulipotyphla > Soricidae > Crocidura > Crocidura indochinensis. The sequence goes on from PVKC010037246.1 coordinate 111, forward strand.
TAAATTAGGTTGGTTGTATCTTTTGTTTGGTTTTGGACCACAACGTGGTGATGCGCTGGGTTTACTCTAGGCCCTGTGCTTAGTCACTCCTGGCAGGCAGTTCTCACGGATGCCAGGGGTTGAACCTGGTTTGACTATGTATGAAGCAGGTACCCTACTCATGGTACTATCACTCTGGTCCAAAGCTGGTTGTATTTAATTAGGTTAATTTTAAGAAGATATCTTCCAAGCTTAAGAGAAGTATTCTGAAAATTACCTTATCTCAGTGCTGTGCTAAAAAGGAGCTTCTTTTCCCTAAGATTTATCAGTTTTAAGGATTTGTGTGATTAGTGCTCTTAATTATTTGTAAACATTTTATAATATTTGGTTTATAAAAACTGCTTTTATTCTTACAGTGATATGGAAGATTTTCGAGGTATAACTGAAGAGTCCTTTCCAAGTTTTTTAACCAGTTCATTTCTTGGCAACAGTGGGACTATGGGAAATGTCACTCTTACTTCAAATCTTGGCTTACCAGTTGCAGTTTCAACTCTTGCTAAAGATAAGTCCAGCACTAATAAAAGGTGAGATTTGTTTAAACAAAAGAATATTTTGTAGATACAGAAATCTATACTAATGTTTCTATACAGTTCTCAAACTGAAGAATAATTTCTGGGTAGAGGACCAAGCTACATAAAGTAAATATAGAACAAGGTAAAAGTTAACATACCTTTCCTAGTTTATTGCCTTACAAGTGCAGTGGTAGATTGGTGGGTAGACTTTGAATTGAGCACTAGCTATATTTTGGCCCACTGTTTTTTCCATCCTTAGCATTTTGTCTGTTGGCTGTTGCTAATTTCAGTTGTTTTTGTTTTGTTTTGGGGTCACACCCAATAGCGCTGAGGGGGGGTTCTCCTGGCTCTACACTTAGAAATCACCCTTGGCAGGTCTGAGGGACCATATGGGGTGCTGGGATTCAAACCACTGTCCTTTTCTGCATGCATGGCAAATGCCTTACCTCCATGCTATCTCTCCGGACCTTGCTAATTTTAGTTGTTTCTGCTAATGTGATAGGGTAGTTTTTCCATCCTATATGATAAGGAACATTTGATTTGCTTTTGCTTATATATCTCAGGCCATACTCCTGTTCTTTTCTCAACCTAAACGTTTATTTGTTAAGTGCCATTCTTCACTATTGGGATGAAGGAACTAAATAATCAACTCACTCAGCATCTGGAGGCTTTCAAATTTCTCTGACTCTCTTAATGCATAAACATCCACTTGCTAAATAGCAGGTTTTTAGTACATTGCACACAGGATACAGTTCTGAACTCTGGAATCCTCTTTGTAGTTGGCTTTATAGCCATGAAGCTCTGTGTCTTGGTGACTTTGACTTTTCATCATTTAATTATTTTAAGCCAATTTTAATTTTTGGAGTTGGTAGAGGGACAGCAAGTTTGTATACCCTAAACATGGACATTAATTATTCATTAATTAATAGCATGAACATTTAATTATTTAAAAATAATAACAGGGCCGGAGAGATAGCACAGCAGTAGGGCTTTTGTCTTAGACGCAGAAGGACATCTTAGACACAGAAGGACAGAGGTTCGAATCCCGGCATCCCATCTGGTCCCCCGAACCTGCCAGGAGTGATTTCTGAGCATAGAGCCAGGAGTAACTCCTGAGCGCTGCTGGGTGTGACCCCAAAACAACAAAACAACAACAAAATCAATAATTAAATACCATTTTGTTTGTGTAGATATGCTGATGTCCAGGCATCTTTTTTAGCAGAAGAGAGATTTTCACTTCCTTCTGCATCTTCTCCCAGTAGCCAGAGTGAAACTGAACCAAAGGAGAGGCTACAGCTCAACTTCCAAGATGATGAGTAAGTTCATACCTTTATGTTGCTTCTTTATATTGCTTTCACTGTCTTGTTACTTTTTTTTTTGTGTGTGTGGTTTTTGGGTCACACCCGGCAGTGCTCAGGGGTTACTCCTGGCTCCATGCTCAGAAATTGCTCCTGGCAGGCACGGGGGACCATATGGGGCACCGGGATTCGAACCGATGACCTTTTGCATGAAAGGCAAACGCCTTACCTCCATGCTATCTCCCATGCTTTCACTGTCTTAAACTGAGTCTCGCTCAGAACTGTGAAGAGTCAAGTGTCTCTGATGAACTCATTCTATTTTTGTTTGTTTGTTTGTTTTTGGCTTTTTTGGGGTCATACCTGGCGGCGGCGCTCAGGAGTTACTCCTGGCTTAGTGCTCAGAAATCACCTCTGGCAGGCACAGGGGACCATATAGGATGCCGGGATTCCAACTATTTGTCCTGGATCAACTTTATGCAAGGCAAATGCCTTACTGCTGTGCTATCTATCTGGCCCCATCTTTTTATTTTTCCTTTATGAACTCATTTATATATATAAATATATATTATATATTATTATATATAATATATATTATATATTATTATATAATATATTATATATTATTATTATATATAATATATATTATATATATATATATATATTTTTTTTTTTTGTGAGGGCATTGCTGCTCCTTTTCAAATGGTGCTCTGGAAGTATAGGCACCCTTGTTGGTAGTTTATGGCCAGCTGGCCTGCAGTGTAGTGTCAAGATACCAGGATACCATGCTTGGGCTTGCCAACGCCACCTTGGTGGTGCTTAGGGGTGTCCAAGACCACATCTAGAGTTTTCAGGGCCAATACTACACCTGGCGGTGCTTGAGGACTATTTAGTGCCAGGTGATGGCTACTTAATGAAAAGTTATAAGCCAATATTTGGACTGAAAAATGGCGCTGTGATTATGTGGTGAAAAAAGGGTATTTTCATTTTTATTGTCTATAAATCATGTTTAGATGATATGAATGATCTGCTGGAAAGGGAAATTTTAGTATATGTGCTGCTGAAACAAGAACTGAAAAGGGAATTTTTTTTAGATTTTTATGTTGGCTTTTGGGCTGCACTGGTGATGCTCAGGGCTTACTCCTGGCTCTGCACTCAGAAATCACTTCTGGCAGGCTCTGGAGACCATATACGATGTCACGGATATCAAACCCAGGTTGACCATGTGCAAGGCAAACCCCCTGCCCACTGTACTCTGATCCCTGAAAAGCGAAGTTTTATGTATACAAGGTAAAGAGAATGATTGGAGAGAAATGTCTGCATACATAAGCCACCAAGGTAGGGTGAAATAATGAATTCAGATGGGCAGCACCCTGCACAGTTCTTCTGTGAGGGGCTGGAGTGATAGCACAGCAGTAGGGTGTTGACCTTGCACGCTGCACTCTGGACCAACCTGGGTTCGATCCCTGGCATCCCAAATGATCCCTCAAGCTTACCAGGAGTGATTTTGAGCACAGAGCCAGGAGTAACCCCTGAGCACTGCCCAGTAAAGCTCAAAAATCAAAAGAAACAAAAGACAAATAGTTCTTCTGTGGGAACAGATTCAGAGGTGGACCCTGTGGTTTTACCTGTGGTAATGAGAATTTGGGGGCCAGAGCCATAGCACAGTGGTAGGGCATTTACCTTGCACGTGTCTGTGCAGGATGGACCTGGGTTCGATCCTTGGCATCCCATATGGTCCCACAAGTCAGGAGTGATTTCAGAGCACATAGCCAGGAGTAACTCCTGAACATCACCGGATGTGGTCTAAAAAACAAAAACGAAAACGAAAAAACAAAACAAAAAAAAGAGAATTTGGAAGTTTTCTTTTTAGTACTTCAGGTTTCTCAGTGAAGTAGGAATTGTGGTCATCCATCCAGTGAAGGAGGAACAGTTGGTGACTTTAGATACTACATTAAAATAATATACATAAGTTTGTGGGAAAATGAATGAATAGGAGAAATACAGTTGTCAGATAGCACCAGCACTCTAATCTGAGTGCCAGTGGTTAGGAATTTAGTGTGAAGTCGCTCATGGGATGGTGATGTTTGTCCCAGTTGTGATTCAGTATAGCTGCTGGAGGTTCCTGTGAAGAGTAGGTCAAGAGGTTGGACTTAATAATGGCCCAGAGGGACAAGGGAAATGAGTGTAAAGGATGATTTACCTTTGGTATTTAGATTGTAGAAGAGGAAAGGATATCAAAGGGTTGTGGGTGAATAAAATGTGAGTAGGTTAATTGATTGAATTCTCAGGTGGATTCAGAAACTCAGAGTTGTGATATGCAGGCAAAGTAGGCAGATGAAAAGAGGTGAATCTGGGGCCGGAGAGATAGCATGGAGGTAAGGCATTTGCCTTTCATGCAGAAGGACTGTGGTTCGAATCTCAGCATCCCATTTGGTCCCCTGAGACTGCCAGGAGCAATTTCTGAGCATTGAGCCAGGAGTAACCCCTGAGTGTGGCCAGGTGTGATCCAAAAACCAAAAAAAAAAGAAGAAAAAAAGGTGAATCGTGGATCTGAGCTGTGGGGGACTTTGGGCAGAGTGATCTTGATCTTGAAGTGGTATAGGGAATGCACACACAGTCATATTCCATCTCTCCCTGAGGCTTTGGAGAGTCAGTAGTCCCCATTTAATAGGTCTTCTGGGAAAAGTATCCTCAGAGGACATCCAGGTATTCCTTGAAGCAGTGAAGTAAGGGAACTTTTATCATTATAGCAAGATCCAGAGCCTTTAAGAAGATGAAGTAGAAGATTTTGTTGTTGGGGAGACAAGAAAGCAGCTACTAATGCCAGTGCTTTCAGTCCTGGCCAGATCTAAGAGTCTCCTGAGATATGTCACAGAGACTTTTTTCTGAAGTTCTTTTCTGACTCTTCTTTCTGGTAAAGTGGCTGGGGTGAACTGACACACCACCAGGACATTCTGTAGTAGATTGAGAAGAAAGCTGCATTTAAGGGAAAATATTTTCACCCATGTTTAAGGAGGTGGACAGAAGGAGGAGGACCAAAGAAGAGTGGCAGGACTAAAAGAAAACATTTCAAGCATTTAGGGAATGAATTATTTGGTAAACATGCCAATATCCTTTATAATTAGATAGCTAAATTTTTCTTTAGATTTGATATTTAGAAATGATTTGAAAAGGAAATAATCCCCCCTTTTAATTTCTTGAGGCCAAATAGCAGTGTATATTCTCTTTGATTTTTTGCTAGAAAAATCATTGTATGTCACTGAACCCCATTTGAAGGTGCTAATATCAGGGATATTTCTTTACTATATTCATTTTGTTTCCTTTTTGGGAGATGAAGTGCATAACTGATTAATGGATAACTTATAGTTTTACTCAAGTAATATTTTGTTTTGGACTCTAATCAAAACACATTCTATTTCTAGAAAGAAGAGCTCTACAGAGGGTCAACATCTGTCTGATTCTCTTCTTACTGAGTCAGTTTTTCAAAAGGATGTAGCTAGAAAAGAAAAGAAGGAAGCCCAAACTGAAAATCCCTTTCAGAGCCAAGATGATAGAATTTCACCACGGGAACAAGAGCAAGGTACTAATCTATGAGAATTTCCTCCCTTTTTTTCCTCCTCCTCTCTTTCTTCCACCGCATAGATAAATATATTAATACTGAATAGGCAAATTCACAGAGAGAAAGTAGATTTGTAGTTGCTATTGACTGCAGGGAAGGAAAGAATGGGGTGACACTGCTAATGGACCATAATATTTTTGGAGTGGTGAAAAGACATGATGGTGCTTGTACAATTCTGCTAATATACTGAGAAACACTGCATTGTATGCTTTAAAATGGTAATTTATTGTCTATAAACTATCAGTGAAATTGTATTAAATTTGTACTTTTTTTTGGTTTTTGGGTTACACTTGGCGTCTCTCTGAGGGGTCACTCCTGACTCTGCACTCAGCAATTGCCCCTGGGAGGCTGGGGGACCATATGGGATGCCAGGAATCGAACCGGATCCCTCCCAGGTCGGCCACATACAAGGCAAATGCCCTGCTGCTGTGCTATTTCTCTGACCTCTAATTAATAAATTTTTAATTAAATCCCCATGAAATAACAGCTACTAAGTTTGTTCGTAATTGAGTCTGTCATATAATATTCTATTCCAACACCCATTTCTTCATCATTGCACATTTCTTGCCACCAATATTCCCACTTTCCTTTTCACACTCCCCCAAGTCTAACTCTGTGGCATACATCACTTTCTCTATCTTCTCTCTCTTTCTTGCCTCTCTCCCTCATTTTTTTACTCCCCAGCCTACCTCCTGCTGCTGTTGGGATGACCTGGGGTTTTATCCTTGGTATAGTGCCTGTGAGGAATGCCTGTGTGTTTGTGATGCTTGGATATTTGCTCATACCCAAATTTGATTGTGACCTAGATGTGATATTTTGTTGTGTTTCCGGGATCCTACAAAAGAGAGCCCCTGCAAATATGTTCAATGTTTGTGTGTCACATCAGGGATTCATTCATGATTTCACACTTGCAAGGAAGGCACTTTTTTCCATGAGTCAGCCACAGGGCCCAGCTGTGTATCAGTTAAAAAATATCTCCGGGCTGGAGAGATAGCACAGCGGTGGGGCATTTGCCCTGCAAGCAGCCGGTCCAAGACAGATGGTGGTTCGAATCCCGGCATCCCATATGGTCTTCCAAACCTACCAAGAGTGATTTCTGAGCGCTGAGCCAGGAGTAACCCCTGAGCGCTGCCAGGTGTGACCCCAAAACCAAAAAAAAAAAAAAATCTCCACCAGTACCTGTTCCTTCATTTTTTTTTTTTTTTAAGTCTTTGGGCCACACCCAATGGCACTCAGAGGTTACTCCTGGCTCTGTGCTCAGAAATCGCCCCTGACAAGCTTCAGGGACCATATGGGATGCTGGGAATTGAATCCGGGTCCATCCCAGGTTGGCTGCATGCAAGGCAAATGCTCTACCGTATTGCTATCGCTCTGGCAGCCTTCATTCCAGTTAATATGAGACTTTTGTTAGACTTACTTCGCCTCCTTTGTTTTATAACTTTGTCATTCCTATTTGTTGTTTGTCAGGTTTGTTAAAGTGATGCAGTTAATTTTTTCCCTTAGGCACCCTGTATATGATTTTATGTGCTTCTGTACTGTAACAGTTTTTTAATTTAAGTGACCAATAAATGAGCTCCTATATTATCATTTAAAAACGGCCTTTTTGAGGCCAGAGAGATGGTATAATAGGAAAGGTGCTGCTTGCCTGGTTCAATCTCATGTGGTCCCCGAGCCTCATAAGGAGTGATCTCTTAGTGTAGAGTCAAATGGAGCCTTGTGCACAACTGAGTGTGACCCCCAAACTAACAAATTAAAGAAAAATGTTAAAGGGGTTTTTCCAAGATACAGAGATAATACAGGAGATAAAGTGCTTATCTTGCATAAGACTGATCCTAGTTTGAATCCCAGCACTATATAGGGTTCCCTGAACACTGCAGAGAGCTAGCAATAGCCCCTGAGTGTCAGTGGGTGTTGCCACAAATAAAATAAACAGCAATGGTCTTTTTCTAAACACACACACACACACACACACACACACACACACACACACACACACACACACACACACGAACACACGTATTGAATATCTTAAAGTAATGTGTTTGAATGACATTTTGAGTGACTATTGTTTTTGTTTTCTTAAACAGACTCACCAATTATTTTTTGTTTACCTTCTTGCATGAATAATACAGAAAACAAGGTAATTTTATTATTGTTCATTTCTGGGGTATTACTAAGAGAGTGAAAGTCATTACACTTAATATGTAGTTACGGGCCTGGGAGATAGCATGGAGGTAAGGCGTTTGCCTTTCATGCAAAGGTCATCGGTTCGAATCCCGGTGCCCCATAAGATCCCCCGTGCCTGCCAGGAGCGATTTCTGAGCATGGAACCAGGAGTAACCCCTGAGCACTGCTGGGTGTGACCTAAAAACCAAAAAAAAAAAAATGTAGTTACTCTCAATGTCAGTGGAATTGGATCTGTGACCCTCAGAAGCTCAAGTTCTTTATGTATATCATGTTTGCTTATAATTATATATCTCCCTGGATATTTAAAATAATTTCTAAGTTTGTTATAAAAGCAAATTCAAAGAAGTGCTATGTAAATATTTGTTACATTTTATTGCTTAGAGAATGACACACAGCTATAGATGTAACTTATAAAACTAGCTACATAGTACCAATTTTTCATGTATAATTGGTTAGATTTAAGTTCTGAATATGAAGGCTAATTGTAATTTATTTCCCAAAGTTTGTTGAAGTGTTGACTTCTTAAAAGTATTAGAAGTCATTGATAGGGCCGGACAGTGGCACTGAAGGTAAGGTGCCTGCCTTGCCTGTGCTAGCCTAGGACGGACTGCGATTCGATCCCCCGGTTTCCCGCATGGTCCCCCAAGCCAGGAGTGACTTCTGAGCGCATAGCCAGGAGTAACCCCTGAGCGTCACCGGGTGTGGCCCAAAAACCAAAAAAAAAAAAAAAGAAGTCATTGATAATAAGCAAGCATAGAAACATTAGGTACATTATAAAAAGTGGAAGAAATGTGAGTCAGAGAGATTGTACAGGGGATTAAGCACTTTTTTTTTGCATTTTACAGTGGAATGGGGAAGAAATGAGAAAATATCTGTTAGAAAGCCTATCGAGCTATTAGTGCACTTGACTTGATCTTGATCTTCTGGGTGCCTTTAGGATTATATGGTCCATGGGTTGAAGAGTAAAATTTAGAAGTGTCCAATGTCAGCTTCTAAGTTCTGTTTTGCTATTAATATTTATTTCTGGGCCCAGAATGATAGTACAGTGGAGAGGGCGCTGACCTTGCATGAGGTCGACCCAGGTTTGATCTTCAGCGTCCCATATGATCTGAGCCTGCCAGGAGTAACCCAAGTGCTACTCAGTGTGGTCTTGCAGGCCCATGTTTGTTTCATTTTGTGGCCTCACCCTTTGATACTCAAGGGTTACTCCTATATGCAAGTCAGGCACTGTATTTCAGGCCTGGTCCATCTACTGTGATGTCTTCTGAGCATATGCAGTTTAAGATCTCTTGGTATCTTAAGGGTATCTCAGTTAATGGGTCAGGGAAAGGAAGTGATAGAGGGGCTATGAGAAAGCTACAGAACAACTTTCCCTTTAAGGTCTGAGTTGTGGAATTAGAGATAGCACAGGAGAGGACCTTGATTGGCAAGTGTACACCATGGTCTTGAAAGTAATGAGTATATTTCTCCTATTTCCATTTTCTCTCTTATAGATTACTGTTGCTGATACTGGAAAACATCTTGAAGATAAGATTCTAAACAGTGACTTAAGCCATGCTAGTTTATTAGAAAATGAGAAACTTGCATCACTGGCCAGTATGGAAGATTCTTCTGGTACTGTAAATTAGGTTTTCCTTAGTTTGTCTCTTGGTATTAAAACTCAGCTGTTTTCACTTTGTGAGAAATTACTCTGCCACGCTTTCTGTGCCTTCTCTTTTTCTCCTACTTCCTAGCTTTCACATAGTGACTTCTCTGAAATTAGAAGATCTGTAAAACTTTTTTGTAGACACATAGAAGGGAGTAGACAGTACAGAATATTGACAAAACTTTGGCCTTTATTTATGAAGCAGATTAGCAAGCAATGGGAGGAAGGTTGTGGTAGGGAGAATAGGCAGGAGAGAAGAACATAAGAATGATGTTCTTGGGCATTTTGAAAAAAGGTGACGCTGATAGAACTTTCTTTTTTTTTTGGTTTTTGGTTTTTGGGCCACACCCAGTGATGCTCAGGGGTTACTCCTGGCTATGCGCTTAGAAGTTGCTCCTGGCTTGGGGGACCATATGGGAAACCGAGGGATCGAGCTGCGGTCCATCCTAGGCTAGTGCAGGCAAGACAGGCACCTTACCTCCAGCGCCACCGCCTGGCCCCTGATAGAACTTTCTACATCAAAAACATTAACACTACTGTAACCATGTTACCTACAGTACAATTTAAAAAATTGAAAAAAAATTCCAGTGATTAACAAGGTGGTGGAGGGTGGTATAGAGAGTATATATAGAGCAAAGAAAAGGAACTAGAAGGGAATGGAAGAGCAATTTTTTGGTCAAACCCTGCATTGCTCAGGTTACTCCTGATTTTGCACTCAGCAGATATTTTTGGTGGTCCTTATGGGACCATATGAGATGCTGGGGATCAAACTTGTGTCAGCTGCTTGCAAGGCAGATATTATACCCACTGTGCTATTGTTCAGAAATTGTGCTCTTTTTAAGAAAGGAGTGGGACCAGAAAAATTTCATTGCAGCACTGTTCACAATAGCCAGAATCTGGAAACAACTCAAGTGCCTGAGAATAGATGAGTGGATAAAGAAACTGGTACATTTACATCATTTACATAGTGGATTACTATGTAGCTATTAGGAAAAATGAAGTTATGAAACTTGCTTATGCACGGATAGACATGGAGAGTATCGTGCTGAGTGAGATGAGTCAGAAGGAGAGGGACAGACATAGAATGATCACATATCAACTCATTTGTGGTTCTTGGCATTATCGCAATGTGCAACCCTTTAGCATCATAGTGCTGAGTGTGTGGACACCTGGTTACTAGCCACCACAATCACAAAAGAGAAAGGAGGAAAGACAAATGATTTATTTATTTATTTTTTTTTGGGGGGGGTGTCCACACCTGGCAGCGCTCAGGTTACCCCTGGCTCTGTGCTCCGAAATCACTCCTGGCAGGCTCGGGAGACCATATAAGATGCTGTGATTCGAACCACCGACCTTCTGCATGCAAGGCAAATACCTTACCTCCATGCTATCTCTCTGGCCCCTGTAGCACTTATTTTAAGGTCTCATTTTATGTTGTACCATTATTTTTGTTTCTTGGAAAACATTTTTTTTTCTGTGATAGGCTTATTTTTCTCTTTTGTTTTTGGTAATTACATCCTTCCTGTCCTAGTTTTTGATAATCTAACTTCTTATCTGATGTGCCACAGCAATATTCTAATATATATGTGTGTATATATATATATGCACGCCAGGGTTTTTTTCTGTACTATCCTCTAAAAGAGATTAAAACCAATTTGGCCATTTATCCATTTATGCTTTAATATTTCTGGTTAAATGTTCCGGTTCAGGGGGGCCGGGTGGTGGTGCTGGAGGTAAGGTGCCTGCCTTACCTGCGCCTAACCTAGGATGGACCACAGTTCGATCCCCTGGTTCCCATATGGTCCCCCAAGCCAGGAACGACTTCTGAGTGCATAGCCAGGAGCAACCCTGAGTGTCACTGGGTGTGCCCCCCCCCCCAAAAAAAAAACCCCAAAAATGTTCCAGTTCAGGGCTGGGATGGAGTGTACCAGTAAAACACTTGGACTGTACATGCATGGCCTTGGGTTTGATCCCTGACACCATTAATTAAATCAGTAAATCAGTTACTTTTTTATCATCACTGCTTTGAAGCCTATCTGAAATGTTTCTCCATTTTATCTAGATGATGATATTGATGATGAAGAGTTCTATGATGATCATTTGGAGGCTTATTTTGAACAACTAGCAATTCCAGGAATGATTTATGAAGACCTAGAAGGACAGGGATCTTCAGAAAAAGATTTTAAATTACCTACCAGTGGTTCCAGTCATGTATGTTTCAATCTCTGTGGTTTTATAGAAATTTGAAAATAATTGCTTGACTATTTAATCAAAATTCAAATTTCTTTTATTGAACTTTATTTCTTTCAAATAGGAACTATGAGAAATATCTTTTCAGTCTTTACTTCTTTTTTTTTTTTTTTTTTGGGCCACACCCAGTGACGCTCAGGGGTTACTCCTGGCTATACGCTCAGAAGTCGCTCCTGGCTTGGGGGACCATATGGGAACTGCGGGATCGAACCGTGGTCCGTCCTAGGCTAGTGCAGGCAAGGCAGCAGGCACCTTACCTTCAGCGCCACCGCCCGGCTCCCCAGTCTTTACTTCTTTTACCTTTCCTTTAGTCATAGAAAAATTAAATTGTGGGGCTGGAGAGATAGCATGGAGGTAAGATATTTGCCTTGCATGCAGAAGGATGGTGGTTCAAATCCCGGCATCCGTTATGGTCCCCCGCAGCCTGCCAGGAGTGATTTCTGAGCATAGAGCCAGAGGAACCCCTGAGCCCTGAGTGCTGCCAGGTGTGACCCAAAAACCAAAATAAATAAATACAAATACAAATGAAATTATAGTATTGTGAACATCTAAATGCCTCTTATCTAGTGTAATCAGTTGTTGGAATTTATTGTCTTTGCATTTCCTTCGTTCATTCATACTACTATTTATCTGAGTCATTTGAAACATAAATTGTAGATAGTATGTCATTAATCTTTATATCTTAGTATTTATCGTATATGAATAAGGACATTTTCCTAAATACACTTTTTTTTTTTTTTTTTTTTTTTGGTTTTTGGGTCACACCTGGTAGTGCTCAGGGGTTACTCCTTGCTCCATGCTCAGAAATTGCTCCTGGCAGGCCCGGGGGACCATATGGGGCACCAGGATTCGAACCGATGACCTTTTGCATGAAAGGCAAACGCCTTATCTCCATGCTATCTCCCGGGCCCCTAAATACACTTTTTTTTGATACAATAATTTTTGCTTTTGGGCCACATCCAGATGTACTCAGGAATTACTCCTGGCAGACTTGGGACCATATAAGGTTTTGGGGATTGGACCATTGTCAGACAAGTGCAAAGCAAATGTCCTACCTGCTGTACTATCTACAATCCTTTGATTAAATAATTATGCATTATCATAAATCATTATGCATTTGTTCTCAGATTTAACTAATAGGCTCCACATTGTTTCTCTTTTTGTTTTGGGTGCTCAGGGCTTACTCCTTGCTCTGCACTCAGGGATCACTAGTGCTAGGAGTCAAGGGCCTCTGGGATGCTAGGGATTGAACCCAGGTCAACTACATGCATGGCGAGCACCTTATTCCCTGTACCATCATTCTAACTTCTTGTCTTTTTTTATTGATTGATTGGTTTTTGGGCCACACCCAGCACCCCCCCCCAAATATGGTACACTTC
>PVKC010037247.1:0-13045 GCA_004027635.1 Crocidura indochinensis
ATTTTCTGGGTCTTTGCACACCAAAACTTTTGTACTCTGTTTACAGGAACTTAATCCTCACAGTCCCTTCAAGAATATGGTATTTCTTGGAGAAGCCAATTTTCTGGCTAGTTCTTTTGGGAGATTACAGTAATCTGGGCCCCAATAAATTTGTCCTGGGAGCTGCAGTTTTAACATTGGATTCCCCCCCCCCCACACACACATTTTAACAATCACAGCTACAAATGGATTGTGGATGGCACCCGATTTGTGCTTCCAAAATCTCCAATTCTTTTCTTATTCTTTTCTTATCTTTTCTTTTTAGTCCAACCAACCAGTACATTGTAATCTCCCCCTTGAATCTGAATCCATGAGGCCATTCGCAATTGAAATACCCTTGATACTGAGGCTGCTCCTACCCAAAATAAAAGGGACTCTGTTCAGGGGTATTAGGACCATAATAAATACCTGTTTTCAACAAATAAGGACATTGTCCTGGGTAGATGGTAATGTCTTCTGAGCATATTATGCCCAGACCACTGCTTCTGAGGTTGTGGGACTCAGATCATCTACAGTGCAGAATTTCCTTTGACTGGGCCAGGGAGCATTATGGTTGAGGTATTTTGCTCCTGATTTTGAGGGGGCTGAGGTGAACCCAGTAAAAAGTTTCCTGGCTTCCTGGGTCTATGCCCCCAGGGACCAGAATTTAAAAGGAATCAGCAATGTTTTTTGAAGTGTTCTGGCTTTCTACAATGGAAACAAGGTCTTTGCCTCCTGGGGTTTGCATTCAGACCTCTCCCTAGGAAATTATTAAAACTATTCTCAGACTGCGGTTTTTTTTTTTTTTGCCCAATGTTTGCTCTCCCACACTTTGGGCAAAACCTGGACTTTCTGATTGTGTTTTGTCTCCTCTGGGGAGAAGCTGTTGTGCCCTTAGTTGTTGTGAAAGCTTATAACAGGTTAGTGTGGGATGGGGGTTGGATTATATATTGTACATTCCGACAGGCTATGAGAAAATCATTGATACCTGAGTTATCTATCTGAGGTAATAAAATTGACTTGCATTTATCATTAGCATTGTGGTAAACTAAATTCTTTTCAACCTATTTTTTCATAGCCTCATTTTTAACTTGCAATTTAAGAGCATCCTGAAACCTTCCAACAAACAGTATATGGTTCAACATTGCTCTGCATAATTTTTTGTTTGTTTGGTTTGGATTTTTTGGGTCATACCCAGCAGCACTCAGGGGTTACTCCTGGCTCTACGCTCAGAAATCACTCCTGGCAGGCTCAGGGGACCATATGGGATGCCTGGTTTCGAACCATTGTCCTTCTGCATGCAAGGCAAACAAACACCTTACCTCCATGCTATCTCTCAGGCCACTGCCTTGCTTAAATTTAAGAACATTTCCTAAATATATCCCCATTGAAATAATTTTTACCCATTATGATAATGTGATTTCCTTAACTATGTCTGAAATGTCCTTTGGTAAAGCAGCTTGCGCTTGAACATTTTAGTATTGATTTTCAGCCATCAGTAGTTCGTATGAGAAGGACACCCCTGCCACCCATTTTTTAGTTGCATCCGGGCTATAGAGCTTTTCTTTAACTCCTTCCACATAACACATTTCCCACTGAACCACTGGGGGTGATGGTAGATACATATTTGCTATTTTTTTTTTAATCATGCAGAATCCAAGCTGATTTTTGACACCAACATTTTAGTAACTCCACACAATATAGTGATGTTTGGCTGTAGTCTGCACATAACTATTTAAATCGATTTATGTATTCCATCTCAAGGGGTTCATGGAATGAGACATTTACTCCAGGTAATGGGCGTGAGCCTGGATTGACAAAATTACTCCACATAGGGCTCTATGGCATAGATTGTGGGTTTAGTGATTTATCCTTGATTCTGCACCAGTATGTATGTTAATTATATCAATAGAATCAGGGTTCACCTGTGGACTTAGAACCAGTGGTTTTGGACTAGTGGTCAGTGTAGGAATAGAGCTGTGTGTTTCTAAATCTTTGTCTTGAGCCTGAGTGTTAGCAGCATAAAGGCCTTTATTTATTTATTTATTTATTTATTTATTTATTTATTTATTTATTTATTTGTAGTGGAAGATGATCAACCAGTTTTCACTTGGGCCCAAGTACACATAGGAGGATAAAGGTCCTTATTTTTTGTAGTGAGAAGAGATTCATTATTTCTTGTCCTTCTATCTCTTAATATCCAGCCAATCAGTACGCTAAAC
Source organism: Crocidura indochinensis (assembly GCA_004027635.1). Lineage (NCBI taxonomy): Eukaryota > Metazoa > Chordata > Mammalia > Eulipotyphla > Soricidae > Crocidura > Crocidura indochinensis. The sequence goes on from PVKC010037247.1 coordinate 2,241, forward strand.
AGGACGACATTCACCAACATTGAAATTCCAGAAATGATCATCTTGCAATGCTGACCACAGCCAACCCTAAAGTGAAAACTTTAAACAACGACAAACCAATCTGTTTGAAACAAGGTGGCATGATCCATGCAATTAGCCACATAAGCCATCTGAAGATTGCTGAGGATAGGTTTCCAAGAAAGCATTTCACTTACTGTTGCTGAGGGTTGGGTTACAGCTTGTTCCAGCACCAGTTGTACAGTCACATTTTATAGATTGGATGGAGTTGGATTCCCAAAGAGCTCCCAGGGAGGGAAGGCACTTCCTATTCCCCTGTCCACCCAGGACAGGGAAAGCTATTCCATTGACTAAATTCGCGGTAAATAACCCACACGGACAGGAAGGTAAGAAGAGGTGGGAAAGTAGGACACCAAATACTTTTCCAGGATTTTCCAAAACTCTAGAGCATGCTATGCAGCTACAAATGAATCTTGTCCCTCCCAGTTTAACTTCTCTTTATTTAGATCTAAACAGCTCCCTCACCTGAAAGCTCATAGGTGGGAAAGCAGACAGGGAAACATATACCGAAGAGAAATATTATGAAAGCCTCTAAAGACTAACAGGTGCCTAGCAGGGAAGAAGGGAAGATAGCTGGGAAACCTACCACACATTTGCTGTGACCAGCAAAGTTTTTTTTTCATTCTTTGCCTCTGTTGTGTGCTCTCTACTTAGAACATTGTCACCCCAAATACTTACTGGAATTGCTTTCTCCCTTTAAATCTTAGTGTCTTTGGAGAGAGCTTCCAGTATAAAGCCAACAATAGAAAACAAACAAACAACTTCCCTTCCCTCACTACTTTTTTCCCTCTAGGGCTTTTTTCTCTCTGGTTTATTTGATCACTATAATTTTGAGTTTACTATGATGCACCCCCCCTTTAAGGACATGAGGTTTTCTGTGCCCACTTCTGTAACTAAAACTAGGTAGGCTGTTGCCTTCAGAACTAGCAGTAACTTGAGTGCAGGGGCTTGGGGTCCACAGTCTGTGTATTTGATAAGCAGTGCACCTGTTCCTTTGACCCTGGACTCACGCAGAATGTGGTATTTCAGACACTCTTTCTGGAGCATAATCTTATTCAGTGCCTTTCTCAATTTTATTCTTTTTGTACTGTATTTATATGTAACATATACTTTATGTTTATTAAATTAAAAACTCATTCACAGACAGCTTCCTATATTCGGCATATGGTTTGGTTTTAATCTTAGTGAAATACTTTACAGATTATGAAATAAATGTAGATAAGCATCAATACTTCTATACTTTAGCCTTTGTGAAAAATTTGAAAAGAACACTTTTTTCATTGCTAGTAATATCACCCATGTAGAAACCCTTGAATAAAGAGGCATTTGTCACCACGTGGTCAATTAACATCATATCTTGTTAATCCTGCTTGAACATGTAGTCATTGAATTTACATTTGTACTAAATCTGATTAGAATTCAGAATTTATTTGCATACTAGAAAAAATAGGTTTCTTCTTAGAAAAATGGCTTTGCACACCTTAAATATTTTAGATTAGAAGAAAATTGAAATTAGATTTAAGAGCAGACTTGTATCTGAAAGGATGGATATTTTTCAGGCAATGGCAACTAGGAGAGGGCTGCCCAGAAACAGGCCTCCTGTTTGGCACTGGGGAAGTAAAGAAAGCTGTTTTCTGTGAACTATCACTGGTTCTCACATTTTTGTTGTGAAAGTTTATTGTGAATAAAAGAGCACCTAAGCACTCAGGTTCAATCTAAAAGTAAAGGACTAAGAAATTAACTAAGAGTTTATATGATTATAGTTCTGGAAACAAGAATATTTTTGAAACTTGCTTGTTATGTTTTGAAGTATTTCCAACTGGAGGTTATTGAATACTTTTTTGTAGGTGCAATGGAAGTAAAAACTTTATTTTTTTAGGGTTTAATATCTTTATTTAAACAACTTGATTACAAATATGATTATGGCTGGATTTCAGTCATGTAAAGAACACCCCCCTTCACCAGACCAACATTCCATCCCCAATGTCCCAAATCTCCCTCCTCCCCACCCCATTCCCACCTGTATTCTAGACAGGCTTTCTACTTCCCTCATTTATTCTTATTGTTAGGATAGTTCTCAATGTAGTTATTTCTCTAACTACACTCATCACTCTTTGTGGTGAGCTTCATGAAGTGAGCTGGAGCTTCCAGCCCTCCTCTCTTTGTCTCTGAAAATTATTGCAAGAATGTCTTTCATTTTTCTTAAAACCCATAGATGACTGAGACTATTTTGCATCTTTCTTTATCCCTCTGACTTATTTCACTCAGCATAATAGATTCCATGTACATCCATGTATAGGAAAATTTTATGACTTTTTCTCTACCGATGGCTGCATAATATTCCATTGTGTATATGTACCACAGTTTCTTTAGCCATTCATCTGTTGAAGGGCATCTTGGCTGTTTCCAGAGTCTGGCTATGGTAAATAGTGCTACAATGAATATAGATGTGAGGAAGGGATTTTTGAATTGTATTCTTGTGTTCCTCAGGTATATCCCTAGGAGTGGTATAGCTGGATCGTATGGGAGCTCAATTTCCAGTTTTCGGAGTAATCTCCATATTGCATTCCATAAAGGTTGGACTAGATGGCATTCCCACCAGCAGTGGATAAGAGTTCCTTTCTCTCCACATCTCTGTCAACACTGCTTGTTCTCATTCTTTGTGATGTGTGCCATTCTTTGTGATGTGAGGTGGTTGCTTTGATTTGCATCTCCCTGATGATTAGTGATGTGGAACATTTTTTCATGTGCATTTTGGCCATTTGAATTTCTTTTCTGCCCATTTTTCTCCCCATTTTTTGATGGGATTAGATTTTTTTCTTGTAAAGTTCTGTCAATGCCTTGTATATTTGGGATATTAGCCCCTTATCTGATGGGTATTAGGTAAATAGTTTCTCCCACTTCATGGGTAGCTCTTGTATCCTGGGCACTATTTCCTTTGAGACGCTGAAGCTTCTCAGCTTACTATGTTCTCATCTGTTAATCTCTGCTTTCACTTGTTTGGAGAGTGTAGTTTTCTCCTTGAAGATGCCTTTAGTCTCAATGTCATGGAGTGTTTTTGCCTACATGTTGTTCTATATACCTTATGGTATCAGGTCTGATATCAAGGTCTTCAAGCCATTTGGATTTTACCTTCGTACATGATGTTAGCTGGGGCTCTAAGTTAGCTTTTTTGCAACTTGCTAGCCTGTTGTGCCAACACCACTTGATGAAGAGGCTTTCCTTGCTCCATTTAGGATTTCTTGCTCCTTTATAAAAAAAAATTAGGTGATTGTATGTTTGGGGAACATTCTTTGAGTACTCAAGCCTATTCCATTCATCTGAGGGTTTATCTTTATTCCAATACCATGCTGTTTTGATAACTATTGCTTTGTAATACAGTTTAAAGTTTGGGATTGTAATGCCTCCCATATTCTTTTTCCCAAGGATTGCTTTAGCTATTCGAGGGTATTTATTGTTCCAAATGAATTTCAAAGGTGTTTGATCCGCTTCTTTGAAGAATGTCATGGTTATCTTTAGCGGGATTGCATTAAATCTGTACAATGCTATGGGGGAGTATTGCCATTTTAGTGATGTAAGTCCTGCCGATCCATGAGCAGGGTATGTGTTTCCATTTCTGTGTGTCCTCTCTTATTTCTTGGAACAGGGCTTTATAGTTTTCTTTGAACAGGTCCCTCAGGTCTTTGGTCAAGTTGACTGCAAGATATTTGAGTTTGTGTGGCACTAATGTGAATGGGGTTGTTTTCTTAATGTCCATTTTTTTCCCTATGATTATTGGTGCATAAAAATGCCATTGCTTTCTGTGTATTAATTTTGTAGCCTGCCGCCTTGCTATATGAATCTATTGTTTCTAGAAGCTTTTTGGTAGTCTTTAGGGTTTTCTAGGTAGAGTATCATGTCATCTGGAAACAGTGAGAGCTTGACTTCTTTCTTTCCTATCTGGATGCCCTTGATATCTTTTTCTTGCTTAATCACTATAGCAAGTACTTCCAGTACTATGTTGAAGAGGAGTGGTGAGAGAGGAAAGCCTTGTCTTGTACCAGAATTTAGAGGGAAGGCTTTTAGTTTTTCTCCATTGAGGGTAATATTTGCCATTGTCTTGCGGTAGATGACCTTGACTAAATGGAGAAAGGTTCCTTTCATTCCCATCTTGCTGAGAGTTTTTTTTTTTTTTATCAAGAATGGGTATTGGTCTTTATCAAATGCTTTCTCTGCATTTATTGATATGATCATGTGATTTTTATTTTTCTTATTGTTGATGTTGTGTATGATGTTGATAGATTTATGGATGTTAAACCATCCTTGCATTCCTGGGATGAAACCTACGTGATCATAGTGAATGATCTTCTTGATGAGGCATTGGATTCTATTTGCTAGGATTTGGTTGAGGATCTTTGCATCTGTGTTCATCAAGGATATTGGTCTGTAATTTTCTTTTTTTTTGGCTGTATCTCTGTCTGATTTTGGTATCAAGGTGATGTTGACTTCATAAAAGCTGTTTGGGAGTGTTCCCGTTTTTTTCAATTTCATGAAAGAGTCTGGTTAGGATTGGTATTAGTCCTCTTGAAAGGTTTGAAAGAATTCATTAGTGAATCCATCTGGGCCTGGGCGTTTCTTTTTGGGCAGACAGTTGAGTACCATTGCAATTTCCTCAATAGTGATGGGGGTGTTTAGATACGCTACATCCTCCTTACTCAACTGTGGAAGGTTATAAGAGTTCAAGAATTTATCCATTTCTTCCAGGTTATCATGTTTAGTGGCATAGAGTTTCTCAAAGTAGTCTCTGAATACCCTTTGAATCTCTGCAATATCTGTAGTGATCTCCTTTTCATTTCTAGTACGGGTTATCAAGTTTCTCTCTCTTTCTTTGTGAGTTTTGCCAATGGTTCATCAATTTTGTTTATTTTTTTCAAAAAACCAACTTCTACTTTCATTGATCCTTTTTGGATTGTTTTTTGGGCTTCCACTTCATTGATTTTTGCTCTTAGCTTTGTTATTTCCTTCTGTCTCCCTATTTTTGGTTCCTTTTGTTGATCTTTTTCTAATTGTATAAGCTGCATCATTAAGCTGTTCAGGTATGCCCCTTCTTCTTTCCTGATGTGTGCATGCAAAGCTTTTGCTGTGTTCCGTACATTCTGGTAGTTTGTATTTTCATTGTCATTTTTTTCCGGGAAAATTTGACTTCCTCTTTGATTTCATCTTGGACCCACTGGTTGTTCAGTAGCAGGCTGTTTAATTTCTCATTTTTTAAGTATTTCTTCTGTTTCCCTTTGTAGTTCACATCTAATTTCAGAGCCTTGTGGTCAGCAAAGGTAGCCTGCAAAATTTCTATCCTCTTGATTTTATGGAGGTATGTTTTATGTGCCCTTATGTAGTCTATCCTGGAGAATGACCCATGTACATTGGAGAAGAATGTATATCCAGATTTCTGGGGGATGGAGTGTCCTATATATATATCTACTAGCCCTTCCATTTCTTTTTTCAGGGCTAGTATATCTTTGTTGGGTTTCTGTCTGGTTGATCTCTCAAGTGTTGACAGGGCCGTGTTGAGGTCTCCCACAATTGTGTTATTATTGATGTCTTTAAAATTTGTCAATAATTGTATTAGATAATTTGCTGGTCTCTCATTGGTTGTACATATGTTTAGAAGTCTGATTTCTTCCTGTTGCATCCATATCTTTGATTAGTACGAAGTATCCATCTTTGTCCCTTACAAGTTTTCTGAGTCTAAAGTTGGTATCATCTGATATTAATATGGCCACTCCAGCTTTTTCAAAGGTTTTGTTTGCTTGGATGGTTTTTCTCCAGCGTTTGACTTTGATTCTATGTTTGTTCTCACTATTCAGGTGTGTTTCTTGAAGGCAGTAGAAAGTTGGGTTCATTTTTTTTGGATCCATTTCGCCATTCTGTGTCTCTTAATATGTCTCTTAATGTGTATTTAGTACATTGACATTGAGGGAGATGATTGTTATAGGATTTAATGTCATCTTTGTGTGTACGTTTGGTGTTTGTTATTCTCTCTTGTCTAAAGTAGACCTTTCAGTTTTTCCTTTAAGACTGGTTTTGTATCTGTGAAGTTTTTGAGTTTATCCGTGAAGCTATGTATCCTTCCTTGAAACCTAAATGTGAGTCGAGCAGGGTACAGTATTCTAGGTGAAGCCTCCATTTCATTCAGTCTTGTCATAATGTACCACCACTGTCTTCTGGCCTTTAGAATTTCTTGTGACATGTCTGCTGTAAATCTTATCGATGCTCCTTTGAATGTAATTTCCCTTTTTGATCTTGTTACTTTCAGTATTCTATCTGTATCTGTAGGATTCGACATTGTGACTAGGATGTTCTTGCGGTGTTTTTGTTTGGGTCTCTTTTAGCTGGAACTCTCTGGGCATGCAGGATTTGATTGCATGCAGTCTTTAGCTCTGGAAGTCTCTGCGATGATGTCTTTGACTGTTGATTCTTCCTGTGGATCCCCTTTCTGGGCCTCTGGGGCTCCAATGATTCTTATTTTGTTTCTGTTGAGTTTATCAAAGGCTTCTATTTTCATCTGTTCGCATTCTTTGAGTACTTTTTTCATTGTATGATCTTTGCTATACTGTGTTTTTCTAGTCTCTTCTGCTGTATGGAGTTGTTCTGCATTTGATCTTCCATTTTACTGATTCTGTAATAATATGGAGTGCTTCATGAATTTGCATGTCATCCTTGCGCTGGGGCCATGGTAATCTTCTCTGTATCGTTCCAATTTTAGTATATGTGCTGCTGAAGTGGGCACTATTGAATAATTTTTAAAAGTATCTGATGATAGTAATAATACATTCTTTATAAGCTGCCCTAAGCCAGTGTTCAACACTCACTTTGTTTTTTATGTTCTGGGTTTGATTCTTGGCAGAACAAACAAAAACATTCAAGAAATTGGTCACTAATATTCAGATGTATTATGCCCTATATGGTCAATCTCACCACTAACCCCAGGACCACATGGCCTCCCAAGCTTTGCTGGATACAGTCTTAAGCTGAGCACTGCCAGGTGACTCAGGTAATACTTAAAAGTCCAAATAGCCCCACAATTGTGGGCCCTTATATCCTGAGTAAAGAGCTAGGAATAATCCCTGAACATTGCCAGGTGTAGCCCCCAAACAAAAACAAAAACAAAAGATTTACCTTATTGAATGAAGGTGGGCATAAATGACGTCAGAAATAGGGGGAATCACAGAGGTAATATAGCAGTTTGGGTGTTTGCCTTGTAGGCTATTGACCTGAATTTGTTTTCCTGCACTCTATATGGTACCTGCTGGGATTATCTTTGAGCTCAGAGCAAGGAATAACTCTGAACACCACTGGATATGGCCCCAAAACCAACAAACAAAACAAATGTAGAGTAATAAGATGGGTCAAAAAGAGTTCTCAGTGTTTTAAGTACTTATATCCTAGCACCACATTGTCCCTTGGCCCTACTAGGAACAACCCTGAGTTAGGAGAAGCCCTTAAACTGCTAAGAGTATCTCTTCAAAAGAAAAAATACAAAAAATTCTTTCTTTTTTATAATTCTGCCTGGAGCAGAAACAACTCCATTTTGTGAACACAAAGTTAAATTTCTATTTAAGGACTAACAACAATGATACTAATTTCTGTTCCATCATTAATGAATCAGATCCTATATGCCACCCAAGATAACTAGCCATAAAAAGACATAATGAAACACTCTAGAAACACCCTAGAAAATAGCCAATCAGCTTAAAGGTCTAGACTTTTTGCTTCTAGCCCTATTTAATCTGATCTTTGACCCTGGGCAAGGTTGCTTTTTGTGGGCTGTGGCCCTAATCAGTCATTTGTAGCTTGTTGGTAGATAGAATAAAGCTTTGTTTTGTTTCATTTCAATTGTCTGTCCTTCAACTCTGAACCCTAATAATCACATTATTCCTTAGACTAAAGGCCAGCAGCACTCATTTTGAGTTTCTGGTCAAATTTAACTTGTATTACTTTTATGGTTTTTTGGACCATACCCATTTGATGCTCAGGGGTTACTCCTGGCTAAGCACTCAGAAGTTGCTCCTGTCTTGGGGGGGACCATATGGGACGCTGGGGGATCAAACTGCGGTCCTTCCTTGGCTAGTACTTGCAAGACAGACACCTTACCTCTAGCGCCACCTCTCTGGCCCCTAACTTGTATTACTTTTAGAGACATTGTTACTTATACAGTTGAGGTACTAGGAAGGGAGATTTGAGTTGCTGAAAGTTTTATTTATAATTCTTATTCTAACACCATTATTTACTGAGTTATTGAGAATACAACTGTTTCAGGCATTAAATGTTAGGACACCAATCCCACCACCAGTGTGACTTTCCTTTCACCAATATTACTAATTTTCCATCCACCATACTAGTCTGCCTCCATGCAGGCACAAATTTACTTCACATTGTTAGAACACAAAAGAATGAAATTATCAAAATTTAGGTTGACACAGGAATTTGAAATGATTATTGTATTTCTCCATAGTGTCAGAGTTTCAGGATTTACTGAGCTATAGTTGGTACTAGTTGAGCCTTCTGTGTTATTATTTAGGTTCATTGAGCTTGGAAGATTTTTTATGTAGCTTTCCCAATAGATTTCTTGTGATACTATTGGGTTGACACTATTATTATTTGTTGACCCTTTGTTGTACTGGCTTTGGTTTGCCTACTGTTGAGTGTGAGTAGACATAATGAATGAATTAGTAACCAAAGAAAATATTAATAGGGAAACTCATAAATATATTAGTTCTCACGGGGCTGGAGTGGTGGCACAAGCAGTAGGGCATTTGCCTTGCGCACGCTAGCCTAGAACAGACCACGGTTCGATCCCCCAGCATCCCATATGATCCTCCAAGCTAGAAACAAATTGAGCACATAGCCAGGAGTAACGCTGAGCGTCACTGGGTGTGGCCCAAAAACAAAAATAAATAAATAAATAAATTATTTTTCTAAGACCTTTATTACTTTATTTAGAATATATATTGTGGTAGTGATTTTACATGATATTTATATGTAAACCATTTGGTCAGAAAAATAGCTACATAGTGTCTTATGTTTTTTTTTTTTTTCTCAGTGGGGACTTATTTCGAGGTACATCATCACCTGAGCTGTTGGTTACTACTACACTGCTGAATAATAGCAATTAGGGAGACTTTGAAGCTCAGCAAAACAGGAAGGTGTGGAACACCTAAAGTTTGTAGTAATTGTCTGTATATCCTTCTGCAGGAAGGATGCAATTGCTTTTCCCACCCACATATCTAGCACAAAATTGTTCTGCTCTTCAGCCTAGGTTATGCATGTTATGAAGTCTCTGGTGGCCCATGTTGAGGCTGGTTCCAAATGGAGATCTATTTTAGCTAGAGGCTGGCTGAGAGTCAGTTAGGTCTTTGGTGTGTTTACATGTATATGTGTGTGATGTTTATATACCACACACATATGTACAGTTTGGTATATGTATATAAATAAGTGTGTATGTGTCTTGGAACACATGTATTGCGAATGATGTATGCATGCATGTACCCACGTTTTGGAGGGTTGTACATACATGTGTAAATGCAAGTACAGATGCCTGGATTTATTATTTTTAGTCTCTCTCTTTTTAGGGGGGGGTCACACTCAGCAGCTCTCAGGGGTTACTCCTGGCTCTGCACTCAGAAGTTGCTGGCAGGCTCAGGGGACCATATTGGATTGCGGGAATTGAGCCAAGGTCTATCCTGGGTTGACCTTGTGCAAGGCAAACGCCCTACCACTGTGCTATCGCTCTGGCCCCCTATTTTTAGTCACTTAACATAAAGAACAGAAACCTCATACATCTTTAATTTTTTAAAAATTGAGGATAAAAAGTAGAAAAACAAACACACCACATCCTGCTTTAGTAGTAAAGGATAAATGTGACTGCTCCGTACTTCATATTTCAGTCCAGGGTAAGCAAGTCTGAATAAGGCTGTCATTAAATTAATAAACCAAGGGAGAAAAGCATGAAGTCTGGTAGTTTCTAGTATCTGGGCCCACCAAACCAAACCCTCTCTTTATTTACCAGCTCAAATCCCAACCCAGAAGGGGAGGTTCGAGTGATAGACAAATGTACCCATAAACCAATCTAGTCTAGGTGGACCTTTGACATGCCAAAAGGGATGGGTAAAAAGGAAAGAGGAAACTGGAGAGCATCTTTGTTTTTAGTAAAAACAGGGTGTTCCAACAGATTTATCTAATGATTCATAAACCAGTTAGCCATAGTTTGTTGTTGTTTTTTTGTTTTGTTTTGTTTTTTTTTTTTTTGGTTTTTGGGTCACACCTGACAGTGCTCAGGGTTACTCCTGGCTCCATGCTCAGAAATTGCTCCTGGCAGGCACGGGGGACCATATGGAGCACCGGGATTCGAACCGATGATCTTTTGCATAAAAGGCAAACGCCTTACCTCCATATAATCTACCGGGCCCCAAACCATAGTTTTTTAATTGAAAACAAATTCTGTCATTTTGATGAACAAGTATGTATGTACCTGAGACATAGCTCAAATGATTTGAATACAAGCAGTGCATGTGTAGCGTCCAGGCTCTATCTTGGCACCAAAAGTTATCCTAAATCCACCATGTGTGTTGTAGAATTACATGCTTTTTGTGTATTAATCCATTATAAGGCATATGTTCAAAACAATCCTCAATTGCTACACTGCCACTTGTTTTTCTGATAATTTCTTTTGCTATATAGATCTACCATACTGTTGGGAAAGCCTTGGA
>PVKC010037248.1:0-13023 GCA_004027635.1 Crocidura indochinensis
TATGCCCAGGATTTCACAGACTTCAAGTGATGGAGCTAATGATACCTGAAGTTCTTTTTCCTATTTGTGTGTGTGTGTGTGTGTGTGTGTGTGTGTGTGTGTATGAAAAGCACAACAACAAACAGTCGTGCTTAGGACCTGTTGCTGGCTCTAAAGCGTGAGTAATCCGTGAAGGTGCTTGGAGGAACCTATGCTGTGCTAGGTATCTGCACCCAGGGCAGTTCTGTACTGTCTCTCTAGCTTTATACCCCTTTTATTTTATGACACTGTTGAGCCTTTTATTTAGGGTATGACATCCCATGGCAGCACTGTTCTATCTATGACAAGGCCTCCTTTTCAACATAGTGCCTGATTGCCTCAGAGGTGGCAGCTTTTCCTGAAGTGTCCAGAATATTTTACTCATGCACTCAGTGGGAAATGGAAGTAATTTAGTACAAAATGGCAAATCATCTAGATTTCCATTTCTTATTCCTCCTAAGAAGTGAACACCTTAAGACAAACACTTTAAAGTGTTTAGTGCCATTGTCATAGCAGGGAGTTAGTCTATGAACTTAGGATGGAATCATAGTTTGAACCTACAGGAAATGTTCAGACAATGTCCTAATCTGTAAAAATGGTACCAGTTGGGTCTAACAAGCATGAACAAAAGAAATTCTAACTGTAGGAACATGTATAAATTGCAAGAGCTCACCATAGGGGACTTAGCTGACTTTAGCTCTTTTACTTACTTGCAGTGCTTCATAATATTTCCCTCCCCTTCCATTCAAGACTGAACCTCTTCTACAGATTTTGCCTGTTCTTTCAAAGACATTGATTACAATTCAGTGTGAAATGATAGCTCTCTCTGAGGAAATCTTTGTATCTTTAGAGGAAGTTTCTAGAAGCAATAGTTCAAACAGTGATATTAAGGCAAATGAGGGTACTATAGGAAATCAGCTTATTCCCTATGTCAATGCTAATTTTAACACAGGATCCATTCTCTGCCCTATTCTTAGTTTTACTTGCTAGATATTGACAGAAGTTGAGAGACATCACCAAGAAGCCCCTTTTTTCTGTGTGTTCCAATAACCAAATTGATGGTCTCACATAGCTAAGGCATGATCTCTAATTCTCTCAGTCACATCTCTGACCCAAGAATTCATTTTAAATCTGAAGCCCATAGTCTGCCTTTACATCCCCTCTCTTATCATACTAACTCTATGGTGAATATGTTTTATACTATAAGTATTTGTAATTATATTACTAGAGTCTCAAGTATAAATGCCATTTAAATTAGAAATGAGGGAATTTCCAAAATAAGAGTCCATTTCTCAATAAATATCATGATAACAGGTGTTGGTGTCTCGTTGATTTGGGGGTGTTGGTGGAGGTGACTGATGAAACTTACTAGAAGTGCTCAGGGCCCACTCTTGGTGATACTTGGTTTGTCTAAGAGGGCCTAATAGTTCATGCTTGAGCCAATGGTATAGGGGGGTGGGGGGCTGCAATGTTCAATACTATTGAGCCCTGGTGTTCAAAACTTGAAGATCTCCATTCATTCTGCTCCTCTCTAGATGGATCTCAGGGTTACAAGACATTGCCTGGTCTCTTCAGCAGTGACTGCACTGAAAAAGTAATGACAAATCTCCAGAAAGGTGAAAGTTAGGCTGAAACCAAACAATCATAGACTCCAGACTGTAAATAATGATTTAGAAAAGAGTGAGGGATTTTTTGGGTTCGTTTTCTTATGGTGTATGTAATCCTCTTGAGGGAAATATTTCTCCGTAGTGCTTTGGAAGTCAATCACACATTTTAAGTGTGCCCACTAAATCTCATTAAAAGTTACAGCCTCTAACTTTATGTGCTAGAGCTCTCAAATTGATGAGGATGTCAGTGATTAGCTAACTGAAATCCTTCACTTTGTGTAAAGAAGCTGGGGTTCAGAGACAGGAAAAATAAGTTAGAACTTGTAAGAGTTAAAAAGTAGGGCAGTGTAGAGTGATAGCACAGCAGCAGGGCATTGCCTTGCAAGCAGCCAATCCAGGACTGACAGTGTTTCAAATCCTGGCATCTTATATAATCCTCCGAGCCTGCCAGGTGCGATTTCTGAGTGCAGAGCCAGAAGTAACCTCGGAGCACTGCCAATTGTGCCCCCCACCAAAAGTAGGGCAATGCATAGGGATATTCTCTGTTCATCTATCCATGTCCTGCGCCATATGAGTTTTTTCCTCTGTCCTTTCCCTTTTGCCTCTTTCTCTTTCCTCCATCTCAGTTCAAATTCAAAGCCATAGAAATCTGCATTCTACACATCTTACTCGTTCTTTAATTTCTACTCAGCTGTCTTCTCAGTTCAGGCCTTCCCTAAACTCTAACACAAAGCCATACTCTCACCTTCAGGGCTTCCTGTTCTTCATAGATAGCACTTACTCCCATTTTTCCTGCTACATGTTTACTCCTGACTTCTACTAGATTTTAACTTCATAAAAGAAAATACTTAGTGATTTTCACTGTGAAATCTGTAACACTATACCAGAGACTGCTTTGTGATCTTTCCCTCCCCTTTTGTTCAAGACTAAGGCTCTTCTCCAGATGTTGCCTATTTCTAAGACATTTGATCACAATCCACTGTGAAATGATAGTAGGTACTCTTCTGAGTGAGTAAATAAACATTTGTAGTGAGAGGAAGCTCAGTGGGGGAATATTGTGAGAGCAATAACCAAGTATTTATGATTTATTCTTAAGTATTTATTGTTGCTTAAGAAAACAATACAGGAGTTTCATGAATGCAAAACAAGGGAGCTTGACTTAGTCCAGGAGGCTGATAACAATAAGAAATGACTACACTCACTAACTCACTAACCATATGTTGCTTTACCTCATCTGCATTCTAGAATATATTCATCTTTGGTGATATTTGATGTCATACACACTTTATTTGTTATTGCATGACTAGTATAGAATCTAATTAGTAAATGGTTGAGTTGGTGAGTCCTAGAATGATCTTCTAGACAAGGTTTCATAGAAATAGATATTGTGTCCATTCTAAGTGTGACAATTTATACTCTCCCCAGTGCTTGGGTTTTAGTGAATTTATTCTAATCCAACGCAGGACGTACATTGTTGATACATCCCTGGGGACATTCTTGGTTGAGAGGACCAGTTAACTATCAGTGTGACCACATGATGTCGCTGTTGCTTCAAAATGTAGACAGAATAACCCATGTTTGCTCAGAACCAGTTTATGAAAGATTGGCAAGGTAGAAAACTGCTTATTCCAAGAAAGGAAATATTTTTATTCCTTGAATACTTAAAATATTTTCATAAACCTAAAAATGCCTAGTCTTTCCAAGATCCATTGTTTTTATTTATTTTTTGGTCTGTAATATCAAATCTATCTTATTCATACTGAGTGATTTTTTTCCCCTGAGAAATTAAAATCCTTATGCCTTTTATGTCCTTAGAGAGTTTTAATTTGTAAATACTTCATGAAAACATTACAAAAACGAAAGATCAAAGATCATATGCTGTGAATGGGAGTTTGGTGAAGTCAGTTTCTTACCTGACACGCCTGAAAATGGTAATTTAATCTATGGTATATGGAGAGGCCACAGAGTACCTTAGTTGATATGATATCATGAGTTACAACTCACATGTCAAATATGATTCAAGTGGCACTGCCACTGATATCTGATGTCCAAACAAAGCGTGTGATCACAACCAAGTGTGTGAGGACCAAGTGTGTGATGTCCAGTCATTTCAACAATAGCAGCAGCAGCAACAATAAAAGGAAAAGAGGAGAGAAAACAAAAGTAGCCATTTATAAATGTAAACTCTATCTCCTTTCATCTCTCTATGTTTCCATGTCAGGTGGGAGTTTAATGAGGAAAGGCTGTGGGGGCAATGGAGATTGGTAAAGGAATTGATGTTGAATCATTGTATGCCTGAAATCTAATCATGGATAACTGTAATTTCCTGGTGATTACACTATTTTTTGTTTTTATTCTGGGGGTCACACCTGGCAGTGCTCAGGGGTTACTCCTGGCTCTATGCTCAGAAATCGCTCCTGGCAGGCTCAGGGGACTATATGGGATGCCAGGATTTGAACCACCAACCTTCTGCATGCAAGGCAAATGTCTTACCTAAATGCTATCTCTCTGCTCCCCCCCTTTTTTTTGGTGTGATTACATATTTTAAATAAGCTGCCCACTTCTTACATCTGTAACTTTCTCAACCCCCTGCTGGAACTTTTATCATTTCCTCTATCATCTGAATTATTTATCTTTTTATCACTTTATAGTTCATTCATGCTTAAAACATTTACCAGGTACCCGTTAAGTGTTACCTACTATTCTAGGGATTATTGATAGAACATCAATATTACTTATCTCTATAAGTGTCTTAGAACCTTGTACAAATGAAGAATCAGTTCTTCAAAATAATAAAATGTATTTACCTATGTGTGTTACTGCACATCAGACCCCACGTCAGGTTTTTCACCTGAATCTCATTTAAGTCCCATGACATTTCTTAACACCATTTTGTAGATGGGAAACATATTGACAGATGTTTAGTAATTTATTTAAAGTTCAATAGTTTTTATATGTTGGAACTAACTGAACTTTGTGGTCTGGTTCCTTTGTCTCTAGTACCTGTCCTATAAGTTGCAGAATTCTAGTAATACAAAATAAAGATGCATTAAGAAATAAAGCTTCAAAATTGTGAAAATTTCTACCTAAGGAGGTTCCTTCACGGGCCTTCGAGAATTTTCCTAGAGAGAGAAAGGAGGATCAACTAAAGAAAGGTTTAGTTTTTTTTTGCTCATAGTTATATGACAAATTAGTATGGGTTTCAGTTCCATGTGCTGTCTTGGGAGCCTGGAAGATGAGTGAAGAGAAAAAGAGACATAAAATTTTTGCCTGCCCTTGGTACTCATTCCTCTGCTCACATCTCATTGGACAGTCCTGGCCCAGAAAGAGGATTGGGAAAGAGAAAATGCCTAAAATATCAATAAAGTGTATTTCACTCACCATTTCCATGAAAATAGAAAAGACATGTATTGCCATTCAGGCTTTTGATTTGGGGTCACACCCAGAGGTTACTTTTGATACTCAGCAGTTACTTCTGGAGGAACTTGAACACTGATTTTACATGCAAAGTATGCATGCTAACCTTTTGATTCACTTCCCAGGCTTTGTTGTTTAGGTTTAATCTGTGATAAACTGCACAGAAAGAAGTTGGCTCACTTGAAAAGGCATGGTTATATTTGGAAATAGCTACAAAAATTAGGTAGAACAGGCAGTTATTGATATGAAGGTATTTCAGTCCTTTCCCACCTGTTTTCTCTGCTGTCTCTTTCCTTCATCAATTGGTTGAAAGAGATAAACCTTCTATAATTCCAAATGCTTTTGATGTGTGTGTATGTGTGTGTGTGTGTGTGTGTGTGTGTGTGTGTGTGCATGTGAAGTGTTGAATCTTTTTGAAAATAAAAATTGTCTTTAGAGAAATTCTATATTGAGTGTGAATGACAGATTAAGATATCCTTCGGAATGCTGGGATAGAGGTAAAATTTTCTAGTGCAAATAAGTAAATAATCACACAAAATAGGGTTTGAAAATGACACTCTTCATATAAATATTGAACTTTCCAAGTGAAGGATCAATTTATAAGGTAGGTATATTGCTGTACAAGTCCATCAACAGGGATTTGGAAAGATAATCTAAACACCAGCCTATTGTTGTCTCTGGTGAATGGGGCATTTGCTCCTTTCAAGTAACATCCTAGGTAGATTTCTCCCAAACAGCAAGGCACTTACCCATGTGAAAAAAAAAAATAAAGGAAAAAGAAAAGGATCAGTCAGATTTGGTTACTGTCGGAGCCACATGATTCAGAGATATCCTTGATAATGACAGTTGCACAGCTGGATAATTAATCAAAGTAGGAAGAGAATATAGAGCCCTCTAATGCACACAGCTCCATCCAGTCTCCACGGGATCAGGTCATCATCTGTTTATTCTCCTTTGGAATGGCTTGAGATTATTCAATTATTCAATAGCTTCCCTCCTGGCTGTGATGGGATGTATGGTTTTTAATTGGCACCAGGGTCTTTCAGTTCCTATGAACTTTGCTAGTCACTCTTGTGATTCTTGTCCCTGGAAGCCTGATTGTTTATCTTTATCTAGAGCTGGGTCCAAACAATGCACCTTGGTGTACTCTTCAATTTTAAAATGCTGTTCTGCCAAGCAATTGGTAGCAAAATCATGACAAAATCTGATTTCAATATTGTGCCTTATAAAAATAAACTGTGTTATTCCTGGTTTAGAACATAGGATAAAAAGAAATTATAGGTAACATCAATTCTCTGCCATTCTAGTTTATTTTGTAGATTTTTGTCTTTTCCTTAGAAAGGATTTTTTAGGTTTTAAGTTAATTTGAGTGGAAATACTTACTCATTATAGTGTTTTTATGAAGTATTTTCTGGAAAAGTAATATAAATACTTAATATATAAATATGGTATTTCTCAAAGTGTAGATAATTATAATTATTTATAAAATTTTATTAAGAAATAGAGTATAACCTATTTTAGGCCTTTGAACATAAAATGAGAATTCAATTTCAGCAAGTCACTTGCTTTTACTCTTTTTAGTTAAATATTTGCCCTCTTTAGTGAAGCAGTTCTTCCTGAGAACAGTATTCTAACCTTCTTGGTATTAATTAATGTACAATGGTCTTTCCCTATTTTGGATCCAGCCTTGCACTATTTCATTAGACAATATTCTTAATAATTTTCTGGCTATTCTTTGCATGATTCATCATCTGAAAATTTCAATGTGTCATTGTCTCACAAATCCGAATAACTTTTCTGGTTTTCAGAGTCCTTTTTACTCTGAGCAGAATATAGAACACTATTGTTTTTTGTTTTTTAAACTACCTCTCAACAATCATCTTTAACGTTTATTTTTTAAATCTCCTTCTAAGTGCCTTGTCTTCAAAGTGAAGTTCCCAGATGGGCAACATGGTGCCACCTGGGAGCTCGTTAACATGCAGAACCTCAAGAGCCACCCAGTTCAGCTGAGTGGGAACTTGGTCTGCTAACGAGCTCCCAGGTGACTCCTGAATAGTTGCCTCTGGGACAACCAGCCGCAGGACCTTCTGGCCACGTTGCTGCCTCCATGCCTTTGCTTGCACTTTTCCTCTGCCTGAAATGCCATCGTCTCTTCTCTTCATTTTGGATATATTTTATTCATTTTAAGGGGGTTGGTTAGTTGAACTTCTGTTTTCGCCGTTAAACCACATGATAATTTTTTATATTGACTATTAATTTGAGGTTTGTATTTTGAAGACAGATTGTTAGGTAAAAATCATAATAAAAAGTATCTTTGAAATCATTTTACATTGCCCAACCAATATATTCTAGAGGGTTTAGTGTATTATATGCTGATAAATCTCCCTAGATCATATTTCTCTGTAGTCAGAACACTGCTGTTTCTTTGCTTGAATACCAGATAGATTGAATGATTGTTTAGGGATCACATTACGGACAGGATGTCTGTTCCATCTTCAAGTACACATAGTTGAATTTACACAAATTAAATGTATGTAAGAAGAAACTCCCCTTAAGTCAGGTCTTGTATATGTCTCATCTTGTGTTTTTACTGCCATTTTGAATTGGATTTGGTCAGAGAAAAAGTGAATTCTTGGGACTGTTTAGAAAAATATGTTCCAGATTCTTTGAGAAAATTGTGAATAATTACAGAAAGGATACCAGATATTCAATGGATTTAAAAAATTGAAGAAAAACATTTACTAATTTGCTATGGGGCTTATTTGGAATGGAAAATAATCTGTATATAAAAGGGAGACAGAAGAAAGAGGAGGAAGAAGAAAAAAAGAAAAAATCCTCTGTATACATTTAGATAATAGTAAAAGAGATTTAAAATATTTAACATAGTTAAGGAACCTTGTTCACAATAATACTGAATTTATGGTCTTGGTGAACACAATTTTTTCACCTTCCCACTACTCAAAATGCCAGAGATCTGCTACTCATGCCCTGTATCAGATTTTGTCTACCTACATATCCCTAAAGGACACTTTGATATTATATTCCCTCAAAAGTAATATGTTGAAGACAAATTCCCAATGTGATTGTATTCAGAGATAGGACTTTTAAAAAGTTAATTGGGGTCAAATGAGGTCAGAAGATTTGAGTTAATCTTATAGAACTAGTATTCTAATAAAAAACAGGAGCCCTTACTCATAAGAGGGATATGAAAAAACAAAGCAAGGGACAGCCAATCTCTAATGAAAACAATCCTTAGAATCTGGGGACAAAACTGAGGTTGTTACCAATTCTGGGGAGGGGTGTGTGAGAGTTATGAAGAAGCCTGAGGAGAGTGGTCGAGAGATACTGTTATTTTTGGTGGTCAGTTGTGCTTCATAAACATTGTATCCCTAAAAAATAAACATTTCCACTTTTGCAAATTCAGGTTATCTTAAAAAATTAAAATAATAAAAGGAAACTATATGATAGTGTAAAGACTTATACACCATTGTTCATACTTTATTTTAGTAGCCCCAAACTAGCATGAGTATCCACTGAGAAGGAAACAGGAAAAAAAACATTAATATCAGTGTATAATATAATAGCTTGTCATTAAAAAGAATTATTTGTTGGCATATGGAACATCATAATTGATTATCAAAATAATTATGTCGAATGAAAGAAGTCTGTAAAGAATAATTGCATACTGTATAAATAAATTATATAAAATTAAAAAATTAATGTGCTGTTATCTAATCTATAGTGATAAAATCTGATATATGGTTGTTGACAAGTGGAAAGAAGTTGGGACAGAAGGGCAAGAGGAAGGATTGCAAATGACATGTGAAAACTTTGGGGAATTATGGATATGTTCCTTACTTTGATGGTGGTGAGTACTTCACAGGTTTAAACATATGTAAACATTTATCAGATTATATCTTTAATATGCTAAGTTTACATTTGTCAGTCATACTCAATAAAGTTCTTCAAAATAGACAAAAAACAAAACCAAATTTCCCAAATAGATTTAACTATCTTAGTCCTGAAAAAAAAGGTGATACTGAAACTGAACCCATAGTTTGTTGAGGTGATGATGCTATGAAAGAAGTGAAGAAGGATTCATACATAATTGTTGTTTTGTTCTTTAGTTAATAAAAGTCTCTTTGTAGACTGAAATAAATAATAAAGGTGGGAATTCTCTAAAAGAGTTTTGTCAATGAAGTATTAGGTTCAAAGCTAACATTGTTTCTTTTCCCTTTAATTAAAAATATGAGACTTAGGAAGTAAAATTCAAAGCTTTAAAAAGCTGAGATAAAAGAGAAATGGAAAATGTCAATTATGTTTTACGTCTTTAATAAGGATTCAGAGCCAACATTCAAAATTGATGACGAGAAGTGACTGAAGGACTTGTCATAAGTTCATGTGCATGTACCTCCTAATATTTTGTATTTCATGCTATTTTTAAAAATAATATTTATGACCCTGATGGATTGCTGAAATATTTTATTAAAGATAATTTATGATGGTGTTGGAATGCTGTTAGGGAGTTTATAAAGTTAGAGTTCTTGGATTCATTCTTTCCAGATTAAATTATGCTTCTGTGCTAGTTTAAAACATGTCCAAGTGGCCATATAGCTCAGGAAAATCATTTAATTTGTACAGATAAATACATTAAAATAATATAACATGTTACTACCTTCATATTTTTGTGTTCAAAACTTAAGATTCCTGACTTTAGTTGTATCAAAAATATGTATTATTTGGGGTCATGTGATAAAGTAGCAAGAAATTGCTGAGACTTAGATTATTTGTGTTTTAACTTTTTTTCTACTTCAGACTGCCTGTGTGGATGGATAATTTTATGCACCTGTTTGGTTGGGCTGTAGTGCCGATTTAAATGGATAGATATTATTTTGGATATTTATTTATTTATTTATTTATTTATTTATTTTTTGGTTTGCTCCTGGCAGGCACGGGGGACCATATGGGGCACCGATGACCTTTTGCATGAAAGGCAAATGCTTTACCTCCATGCTATCTCCCGAGCCCCTATTTTGGATATTTAGGTGAAGGTCTTATTGTATAAGATTAACATTTGAATCCCTAGACTTAAGTAAAACAAATTGCAATCCATGTAATGAGACAGCCTCATTCAATGAGCTGAAGGCATAAGTAGAAGACAGATGGACCATTCCAAGAGTAAGAAGGATTTTTGCTAGCACAGAGATATGGTATTTCAACCTCAGCATCCTTTCTTCTTTGGTCCTCCAAATTGCTGATTTTTACTGTGCTTGACAACCTCTATAACCACTTGGATCAATGGCTTAGAATCATTCTCTTCTTCTATATATTCACATCTTTCAGATTCTTTATTCTGAAGAATTTTGACTAGGACTCTATGTAAAACTGATATTCTACTCCTCCTTTCTGAGCTCTCAGAGTTTTCTGTAAAGAGAAATGGTCTTCCATATAGGAAACTTTCATGACTGAAAAGAGGAATAATTTGGAGCTGGGCAAAGTGAATGTCTTACATATGGCTAAAGAAAAACAGCTCTTAGAATGGACTTGGATGGAGATGAGGGCCTTTGTCCGCCATCCCAGGCCATGTGGCTCCAGCCCCCACTAACCACTGGGTCTGGAGGTTCATGAGAACGGCAGGTAGAAATCTCACTCACAGGCAGGCTTCATGAGAGAAAACATCTTTATTCAGCCCTAGCCATCAGATGTGGCTCTTACCATATAAGCATGTTAATCTTAGCTAGCCCTACATCTTCATTCATCCATGTCTCCTCTGACCTACATGTTGGCCAGGATCCAAAAGGCAAAAGGGCAGAAAGCCAGAGATCCCAGACCTAAATATCCTTCCAAGACCCGTTCCAGGAAATGGGCGGGGTTTGCAGGTAAAGTAAATGTACTATCCCGTTCCCAAAGCCCCGCCCAGGAATGGGCAGGGCTCAGGTAGTTACCTGCACCCAGGGGTGAGGCAACATATGGCTAAGTCACATTCAATTCTGGTACTATATATGGTCCTTCAAGAACTTCCAGAAGTCATCCCTGGGTATTGTCAGCTATAATTAAAAAAAAATAAACAAAAAAGAGTGCTGTATTTGTAGCGATATGAAAGTAAATTCCTGATACAGTAATAAAAACAGGACGACTAACACTTCATTCTTAACATTAAATCACTTTATAGTTTGCTTGCGATTTAGATGCAACTTGGTGAGTATTTTAGTTAGTAAAATACATGTATCTCAGCACGTGTTTCTCAAATATAAATCATTAAATTTGTCTCACCCTCCTGTCAGTCTGCAACAACCTGCACACAGGCACCTCCCTACTCTGGGCACTGGCATCTTGGTCTAGGCTTAGTTCACTCAATTTCTGAGCTAGACATATTTTCAGAAGGTAGAAAGTCATTCGACTTAGATCTCAACTAGTATCTAGAGACACTGGTATCTGGGAGCTGTCAGCCATTCCATCATGACTGCTATGTACTTATTGTATGATTACATTTGTGATTATTCATCATTATATCTGTCAGCAATATGTACACATATTCACTGCTTAATAAAACTTAAAATAAACAGTCACAGTAGGATCTATCTAGTGATAATCATTATTAATGTCTGGATGTATTTTATTTCTATATAATGTTGGTAATCATAAATTAACCTTCCTGAATTCCCTCTCCAGGAACATCTCTATTTTTACCTGTGTTTATGCTATCTTTATTAAGAAGTATTTGTTGAGCATCTCTTATGTTCTTAATTAATGATGCTGGGGAAATAGTAGTAAGCAAGGCAGATAAGTATCTATTTTTAGAAAAAGTATGTGTCTCCCAGAAAAAAGATGATAGATAAAGCAATTACATAAAGTGAACACTTTATTAGTGCTGTGTGGAACACAAAACAATAAAAGTGATCATTGTAGTAAGAGGAGTACAGTGAGAACAGTAGATATAGCCTTTGATTTCAGTTGACAGTCTATGAAAAGCAAGTGACCTAAACTAGGTCAACATAAATCCTTTATCGAAGTAAAAAAAGAGAGTAGTCATACAAAAAAGAAAAAAACAAAAAACAAACAAACAAAAACAGATCTCCAATCCCAGAGGTCTGATTGTGACAACTGTAATGGTATAGAACTTCTGAAATCATAACGTAAAATATCTATTTCAGGCTTTGTCCTAGGATCTGTGCAAAAACTGAGATCACCAATTAGAAAAGATTGATTACAAACAACAGTGATGGAACAGAACTTCTAGAACTATAAAGAAAGACTATTCCGAAGCTTCATCCTATGACCTGTGTAAATACCAAGATCTCAAACTAGAGAATCCTGATGACCACAACTGAGTGGAAAGATGCCTGGTACCATAAAAAGACCTCATAATGTTTAAAAGAGTGAGTATGGAGCCTGTAGTGGTTCTCATGACAGTATTCTTCAAGGGTGGAGAAACATGAAATCTCTCAGGCCAAAGGAATTCCTTTAAAACTTTCCCAATACTTACTATGTCTTTGCAAAAAGAAGAAGAAGAAGAAGAAGAAGAAGAAGAAGAAGAAGAAGAAGAAGAAGAAGAAGAAGAAGAAGAAGAGGAAGAAGAAGAGAAGAAGAAGAAGAAGAAGAAGAAGAAGAAAAGAAGAAGAAAAAAGGAGGAGAAGAAGGAGAAGGAGGAGAAGAAGGAAAAGAAGGAGAAGAAGGAAAAGGAGAAGAAGGAGAAGAAGATGATGAAGAAGGAGAAGAAGATGATGAAGAAGGAGGAGGAGCTGGGCGGTGGCGCTGGAGGTAAGGTGCCTGCCTTGCCTGCGCTAGCCTAGGACGGACCGCGGTTCGATTCCCCGGTTTCCCATATGGTCCCCCAAGCCAGGAGCGACTTCTGAGTGCATAGCCAGAAGTAACTCCTGAGTGTTACTGGGTGTGGCCCAAAAACAAAAAAAAAACAGAAGAAGGAGAAGGAGAAGGAGAAGGGGAAGGGGAAGGGGAAGGAGGAGGAGGAGGAGGAGAA
>PVKC010037249.1:0-13026 GCA_004027635.1 Crocidura indochinensis
CCCCCCCCCAAAATGATAGTATACATACAATAAAATACTACATGGGGGGCAGAGATAGCACAATGGTATGGCATATGCCTTGCATGCAGCCAACCTGGGAGGGACGGGGTACAATTCCTGGGATCCATATGGTCTCCAGCTGCCAGGGGCGATTTCTGAGTGTAGAGTCTGGAGTAACCCCTGAGCAATGCTGGGTGTGGCCGAGAAACCAATTAATCAAAGTTTTTTTTTTTAATTATATAAGGACCAAAGTAATTGTATGGAGTTAGGTGTTTGCCTTGCATGCCGAAGGACGATGGTTCGGATCCTGGCATCCCATGTGGTCTCCAGAGCCTGCCAGGAGTGATTTCTGAGCATAGAGCCAGGAGTAACCCGAGTGCTTCAGGGTGTGACCCAAAAGAACAAAAACCAAAAAAAATAAATAAAATGGTGACAAATCCTTAAATCTGGATTACAAAACTGAGATCACCAAGCAGTGGAGAAAGTGAATGATGTTAGTGGAAGCAACTAAAAAGAACATGGGAAGATGCCCTGTAGAGTGATGACGTGATAACTGTACATCAAAACCATTAGCACAACACTATTGTAAACATGTAACTTTAATTACAACAAAAGTCCACCAAGAAACTGGAGTCTATTTCAGTTACCTGCTCTGGTAGAGTGTTCTGTTATCAGGTATGAGGCAGTCCAATAAGAAGTCTAAAAGTGCCCAGTAAAGAAAGACAGGGACCACATTGTGGAGATTTGAATTTTGTACTAAATAAAAGCATTTGTTACTCCAACCCAAGAAGTGTCACGTCTGCCAAGACAGTGGCATTACAGTGTTTTCCTGTTACTGATGGTCCTGCAGGTTGCCAGCTCACAGGAAAGCAGCCACTTTCATTGGAGAACCAAGAGGACCCAGATTCCACCAGTGGTGGCAGCCATCCTCTTAGTCATCAGAACATTTTTGAGCAGGCCTAAACTGGTAGAGAGGAGAAAGTGAGTTCTAGGTGGGTTGGTGGTAGCTGGTATTTCCTTGTCTCAGGCCAGTGTCCATACCATCATACTCTCCTTGTGAGGGGTCTGAAGACACAAAGCTCCTCCAGCCATGCTGTCCAAAGGCACCTGCAGGCTTTAGAGGCAACCCTTCTTTGCACACCAATAGGGGAGTTTTCCTTTGAAAGGATATGTATAACCATTTCCCATGCCAAGTCAAAAAGACTGAGCATAAGCCAGACAGGTGGACCTACCCACAAGCCACTACATTCTATGAATTTTAAGGTGGAAATGTTTTTTTTTTTCCTTTCATTCTTCCATAACTCACTCATAAGGTAGAATGTGAACTGTCCCAAGAAATGGGCTATGATGATAGGTAACTGGATGGGGCAGTTGGAAATCTGATGTTACTATTTTGGGCCAGGTGATTTTATTTGCCCCCTACTTCTACAGAATTGCCTCTAGGTTTCGTGTAAATGGCACATATTGAGTACTTATGCTTTTTCTTCATAGTATAGTTTTGCACTGTGTATTTGACCCAAGGCCCTCATCCCTGCACTGTGTCCTCAGGTACATGAGCAATTTCAGGGAAAAGTGCATTGCAGCCCTTGGTGCACAACATGAACTATTATTTGAAGTGTAGGGCTTGTTGACTAACCTAAGTTTTTTCCAGTTGAGTTGGCTTTTTCTGCTGTGGTATTCTTAAAACCCCACTTCTTTAAATGTGATTTGAAGGCCTGATCTACTAATATTTAGTGGAACCATATGCAGTGATGGGAATTGAACCAAAGTCTGCTGTATATAGGACAAATTGCCTTAACCCCTTTACTCTTTCCCTGGTACCCTATCTTATATTTTAGGTGTAGATTTCCACTTCAGTAAGTAAAGGGAAAATGAAAATGAACTACACCAAAATGAATTTTCAGTATGCTCTCTCTGGGCCCTCTGTTTATGTATAAATATTGGGGGGCACACCCGGCACCAACTACTGGCTCTGTGTTCAGATATTGCTCCTGACCGGCTTGGGGAACCATATGGGATGACAGGGATCGAACTCAGGCCTATGTTGGGTCAGCTGCATGGAAGGCAAATGTTCCACCTCTTTACTATCACTCTGGCCCGTTTCAATATTTTTGACTATTATTTTGTGGGAGAGTTGATGGTAACAGTTTTCAAGCCACTTCAAAACTAATTTTGACTGCATTCAGATAACAGCAAAGAACTGCAATTACAGCAAATATATAACTACTATAAACAAGCTGGAGAGGGTGGAAAGAAACTTGAGATAGAAACCAGAGCAGTGGTGCAGTGGTAGGGCTTTTGCCTTCCAAGTGGCTGAACTAGGACAGACTGTGGTTCGATCCCTGGGCGTCCCATATGGTCCCCAAGCCAGGAGTGATTTCTGAGCACCTAGCCAGGAGTAACCGGAGCGTCACCGGGTGTGGCCCAAAAAGCAAACAAAAAAGAAACATATCTGTTGGTATTTCAAACAGATCTGCTTACTGCACTTTTTTTGGGGGTGGGGGGGGTTCACACCCAGCAGTGCTCAGGAATTACTCCTGGCTCTGCACTCAGGTATTGCCCCTGGCAGGCAGTAGGAACCATATGGGATGCAGGGATTTGAATCACTGTCCTTCTCATGCAAGGCAAATGCCCTAGCCCCATGCTATCTCTACCACCCTGCACTTAAGAATTTTTGAGCTGGGGCTTAGATAGGGACAGAATCAACATGGAGTGTATATAGATGGTGCTGTAAGTGTGACTGGTCATTTTTCAAAAGTAGTTACAAAAATAAAGGACACTGCTCATCCAGAAATTGAACTCATTTTATAAGCCTTCGAAGCACTCTGCTGCAAAACTTGGTATTGCACTTAATCAGAGATGAGTAGCAGAGGTCAAAACCAGAACCTTTTCTAAACTCCACCTTGTTCACAATACTGAAATGAACCAGTTTGTAGGCGGCATTGTAGGTTCAAGCTAAAGCTCACACTTACTAGGCTTTTGCCACTTAACTATCTCCTCAGTCCTGTGCACAGACGGTTTTTATACTGAGAAAAAAAAAAAGGAGGGGGGGGGGATGCATTCAAAATGCAGCTGACTCTGGGGTAGTCACATACATAAGGAAGGCATTCTGGGATCTTTTCATTTTCCGATGACATCCCCATTCGGGAATTTTGGGTTGGGACTCCAATGAGCCAGGCGTATTTGACATAGTGTCAAGATTTATTTTCGATACAAAAAAAAAAAAAAAAAAAAACTAAAAAAAGGAAGGAAAAAAAAAAAGAGAAACAAACAAAAATTTATTTTCAGAGGTGCCCAGCGAATTCTGCCTTTAAACATCGATTCATGTCATGGTGGATAAAGGAGAAATGTTTTTATCCCCCACATCATGATATAAAAATTATTTTTTACTTAAAATATTTCATTCAAAAAAAAATAAGGTTAAAAGCATTTACCTTCCATGCAGCCCACTCCAGATTGATGCCTAGGACTGCACATGATCCCCATGAACTGCTGGGTACAACGTTTAAGCAAATCCAAGAGGAATCCCCAAGTACTGTCTGGTGTGAACAGAAGAGCAAGGAGGGAGGGAGAGAACAGTAGTATTTTACCTATGCAGTGGCACACTTGTGCTAGAACAGGGAAAACACAATAGAATATCTTGGTGCTTGTCTTCCCTAACTTCTGGGCTCCAAAAGTTCCTTTGTCTGGCTTTGCAGAAACATCACAAGTAACTAATCTGGTAACTGCTTGGTAGGCTAGTTTGTGCAAATGTCTGCTCCCTGGTGGGAGGATTGCTCATCTATTTCTTTGTACAAGAAAAGCAATTTTGACAATAGGCTCTCCATAAGGTGAAATGATTAGTAACAAACTTGAGGAAACTTTCAAGTGAAAAATCTTGAGCCACACTTTTGTTAGTAGTCTCTGCCCCTACTTCATATTTTGGACATCTACCTCTGAACAGAATTTCAGTTCACACTACCCACCCTGCCCATACTCACACCTACATAACATGGTACTTATGTCTCCACATAAGAAAAAAATTTAGAAGCTAATAAAATCTTGAGACTTTTTTCGGTATAATTACACATGGATTCCTAATCCATGATTAGAGAAGCAAAAAAGAGTCTAGAAACCAAGGAAGAACGTCTATTCAAGTCATGCACCAAACTTTATACAACTGGAACATGTTAATGTGACTACAAAATAGACCCATGAGTTGTACTGTAACACCTTATTACTAGAATCCAGCTTTGTATGAGGAAAAGCCTATACCTGAACTATTCTTTCTCAGATCTCCCCATCCCCCATTTATCAAATGCACCCTTTGAATTTCTACCTGAAGCTTGATTTTTGCTCTGCTGGATTCTCATTCTCTAGCATTTTGTTATACGTGTACATTCTTTTCCTTGCCCCATGTCCCCTGGAGGAATACAATGAATACTCTTTACTGGAGCTGGCTGCAGAGATTCACTCCTGCACGAATGCCAAGGAACAGTAGCCCAACATCCGGCATAACTTAGAACCTGCTCATTTGGCTTCTGGGGCTCACTCACTGAACTTTCCCCTTGGCTTTGCCAAGATGTTAAAGCTGTGCTTTAATGAAAATTGCTTTCACGTGGAAGCCTTCCAGTCCTTTCTCTACTTCAAGAAAAATGCTCAGAGCAATGCTGATTTCATTTTGTCTTTAAGGCCATTAATCTAGCAAGCAAGTGCCAATGTGTTGTGCTAGATAGTTCCTGTGTGATGTTGAAAGGCCACAAGAAACCATAGTCCAGTTCCGCACATTAGTGAAGATGGCAGTGTCCAGAGAAATGGAGGGAGCAAAAATGCTTTTCCTCATGCATGTTCCCATTCAGAGAAAAGATTCTGATAGCTTGCTGAGGGAATAGGCCAGCCTCATGACACATTTAACAGGGATGCGGACAGGGAGCTTAATGGTGACAGATTCAGAGGTTGAGCTTTAGTTCTCAAAACAATTCATATTTTTTATTACAAAACTAACATTAAAATTCATTCCAAAGTTTTAATGAATCTGTTATCTTGCTTGTTTTTCTTGTTCTTTTTTTTTGGGGGGCCACACCCAGTGGTGCTCAGGGGTTACTCCTGGCTGTCTGCTCAGAAATAGCTCCTGGCAGGCACGGGGGACCATAGGGGACACCAGGATTCGAACCAACCACCTTTGGTCCTGGAATGGCTGCTTGCAAGGCAAACGCCGCTGTGCCATCTCTCCGGGCCTGTTTTTCTTATTCTTAAGTTCTGCTCTTAATTAACCTATCAAGATGCTCACATGTATCCCAAATGATATACCCCAGCTAGGATAAAGCAACACAGACTGTATAGTAGAGAAAGAAAAAGCTATTCAATAAATAGGAAAAATGGACAGTCACATCCAAAAATCTGAAATGTTTACTCTTTTGTATAATAGTCAAGCATTCAAAATAAATCCAGGTCTTGAATATTAGATCTAAAACCATAAAAGACAGAGAAAAAAAATAAAACATACACCAGGATCTTAACACCAATGGCAAAGTATAATACATGAACAAACAAAACTACATATTAAAAAATTGTCACAGAGAGGCAACACAGGACAAAGGGTAGCACAGATTTGCCTCACGTGATCAACTACTAGTTCCAATTCTCCGCAATATGATTCCCAACTACCATGAGGGCTCATTTCTGAGCAGTGCCGGGAATACCTCCTGAGCACCACATATCATATGGAACAGACAAGTCTCTCTTCCCCTCTCATCCATCACCCAACCAATCTTGCCAAAAGCAACCCAGCACCTGAGAAAATATCGTTATATATCACCAGACAGGATTAATATACAAAGATACATAAAGAAGTTAGAAAAGTTAACCCAAAAAGTAATTCAGTTAGAGGGAAACACCAGGGCTGCAGTGGTCTCAACTCTTCTTGTGGCAAAGATGTCAGGGTAAAACAGTAGGTGGTAGGAAATGTTGCTTCATAAGACACAACAATATGGGATTAAAAAGTGGTCATCAGTTTTAGGCTAGTGGTTTAATTTGTTTACCTGTAGACTGGCATCCCTGATCAGTATCTCACAGCATGGCATGTGCAAGGTATTGATTTGGAATTCTCACACTGCATGCATTTCTGGGGAGACTTCAGGGGCTTATTCCTACCATCATCACTTGGATCACAGGCACACAGTTTCCCCTTAAATTTTATACTAAGAGGAGTGGGACTTAAAATTGAAGAACATACTCATTCTGTTATTACACTGAGTTATTACATACTCATTCTGTTGCAAATTATTTTCTAGTCCTTAACACCAATTTGTAAAATAAAAGCTATTATGAAAAAAAGATCTAAACACCAGATTAGATCAATAAAAAAATCTGTTAATAAATGTAACATACAAAAGAAGTATTTCCTAGATTATACAAAAATTTAATAGCAGTGAAACTTAACTGGTAAAATTAACAAAGTATATTAAAGACTATTCCTTTCCACAATCTTAAATATTATGAAGAAATTTACTGTTGCAAAGGTTTTAATCCCTCTATCATATACTCAATCCTATTCACTATCTATTTAAGATAAAAGAAAATAGTCATATTTCTTTGGCATTTTTTAGGGGGCAGGACATGATCAATCATACCTAATATGTACTTCTCAATGCACTTCTTTACACTTACCTGTATCAAGATATTTGATTGGAAGACAAAGTAAATTTAAATATTAAAAATATAAGTTGTTCATTTTATCAAAAGAAATTTAGATCATATATGATACAATTCTTTTCTGAAAATTAAGTTAAAACAAAACATTTTACATTTTATTAAATCAGCAAATATAATCACAAGGATATACTTTTATTAGCAAAAAAATAATGACATTGATAATTAAAAAAAAAAAAGAAAAAATGCACCTCAGACCAGAATACCATAACAAGTTTTGTGGAAGCTGCATTTTATTTGAAAATCCACCCATTTTTGCTAACATACATTTTAATATTGTAAACAAAAATAGAATCTGCGGACAATGCAACAAGTATGCTTAAACTCATGTAAAGAATTGCTTTCCTATAATGAACTGTCCTTCTTAAGGCCCCTCTCAACCCAATGTTAAGATGTATTTACACAAAGCACTGATCAACAGTGCAGTTTAATTCTTTGTTAAACTCTTGGCTAGACATTAGCTTTAAAGATACTATTTCCCCTTATTTAAAAGGTACATGATCATAATATGGCATAAGCCAAATGAAAGGTTCAAGGATTTTTTGTCCCCTTCCCTCCCCCCAATATCTCCTAGAGTTTTACTAAAAAGAAGGAAAATCTTTAAGTGAAAGCAATTCTTCACATTCATTTTGGAAAGGCCCTCTCAATGGAAAATAATGACAAGCCAAGCACAAAGCAGAAAGTTCCTTCCCAATGCACTAATGCTGAATTTAAAATGTAGTGCTTTTTGTAGTCATTAAACTGTTCCCTTGCAAAATCCTAGGCACAGAATTGACTAGAAGGATTAATGCATTTATAATGCTTCCCTAAGTTCCATAGACTGGTAATTCCTAAGCAGTTCAGACCTATGGACTTGCCTTAAAATATTTAGTGCTCTGTATGTCAGCTGAAAAGCATTCTGAATCAGATTCATTCTTGTGGATAAAAATCAAACATACAGTGTACATCCATACTTATTTTCATAAGGTTTGATACAATATTAATGTTACATAAATTGATAATCATAAATAAATACAAATACTTCAGGAATGTCTACTGCAAACTGAATATATAATTTTTAAAAGAAAGTTAATTTTAGTTATTGTTTTCATATCTGTGATGACTGGAGAGAAGAAAAATATGATATAATTAAGAATTATGATTTCAATCATCCCAAATAAGCTCTGCTGTATTTTGGTAAAGGACATAGTGCTTCTCTCCAGGCAGCCTTTCCAAATGCGAATTTCACACTTTCCAAATAAGGGATTTTCTTGGTATGTTACTGATTATGAATATTAAAAGGACTTGAAAGAATTGAAGGGTTAGTCACCAAAAAGACAGAACTTAGTCTGAAATTATGGCAATTCTTGGCTTTATAAACAGTACTGATACAATCTCCTATTTACTAGTCCCAATTTCCTTCATGGGCCTTCACTGGGTTATTGTAGAATTCTAATGGAAGAAGAGTTTAAGAGACAGCAGTTTGGATGTTGCTGGAAGTACTATTTGCTGCTTGAGCACTTGTCTTTTTGGAGTAATCCATCTTCTTCCATCTAGTTACATAAACTGTATCTAGAGAAGACAAAAAGAGTGTAAGTTAACTGCATTATGTAGGCAACCTTCTCACAAATGAAAAATCTTTTAGGGTTTTTCCCATTCGACTGGCCAGAAATGTTCATAGTCTAATTATGGAACAAGTTAGCATTATCAGCTTGCACGTCAGAACTCAATATCTGATGTATAAGTATAAGTCCTAACAAATGTCATTCTAATAATACTAAAATTTGGTGGAGAAGGGAATAAAGAAGATGAAGTTTTTTTAATGACAAACTCAGAAAGTTTCCCGTGAATACAAATATTTTAAAGTTTTCTTTATGTACGAAAAATTTGAAAAGTTTTCAAAGTTAAATAAGGGAAAGTAACATCTTATTTACTAAAAGCATAATATATTCACTAAATAATTTCCTTATTTCTATAAATCAAAACGTGAAAGATCTGAAAAGGAATCCTTTTCAAGTATTTTCAAGATGTATTTCTTCACTCAGATAATTCATTCATGGTATCCCTTAAAACTACTATTCCAAAGACATTACTGAAGTAGATGTGCTAAGTCACTATTAAAATGTAGTATTCAAACTCCCCCAAAGATCCAGAAAGTCTGTGTATGTACATTAAGGGGTTGAGCATCAAGAGGAACAAGTCCAACTGTCTTCCAGCAAAAAGAGACAATGTGGATCAGATGAAGAATCCTTGTATCAAAAACAGTTGTACAACCTTAATTAAAAACAATTTTTGGGGGGTAGCCATTTTTAAATGAAAGATACATGTAGAGAAGTATAACCCTTTAAAAGAAACTACTACTTCAGAACTAATCATGGAACACTGTGGTAAAACTAAAATGTTCCTAATTAAGTTCTAATTTAATGTGTAAAATTATATTGTTCTCTATAAATGATGTAAGATCCTCTAAAACACCCAGATTTTAAGGGGAGTTATCCATGGAACAAATCATGATGATACATGGATTTCACACCTTTTCATTCTGTTATTTTCTAAAAATGGTTTTCTCTTTGACCTATTTTGATTTATTTTGAAGTTTTTCATCTAAGGAGTAGGAAGAAAAGACAGAGCTAGAGTCATAAAAGAGGGGAAGGCGAAGAATGAGTTGCGATCAATGTTTGAAAAAAAAATTTAAAGTAGATATGACCCCATTGCCCCACAAGCAGCAATACCTAAGTGATTTATAAGAAATCCTCCAAAGAGAGCTCTGCAAAAGGGTCCTTTCCTGAAGCTCTGTGAGGACTGTGACTGGAGGGACTGGAGGCTGCCGACAGCTGGGGGAAAGAAGACAGAAAGAGGAAAAGAAAAAAAGATCTCAGAATGACAGAACATGAAAGCAGAAAATGTAATGAAAGAAGAAGTGATTTTTGTTTTGTCATCTTTAATAAATATAAGCATGGTAGCCTTTGTAGTATTCTTTTTAAAGAAGGAAATTAAAATAAGTTTCAAATCATGTGTCAAGTTAAGGATATTTAATGACACGTGTTTTTTGGGAACACAAATTCTTGTTTCTAAAATTCCAAAGGAGTGAATGATCTTACACCCAAAAAGACTTTGTAAGTTGATACATAGCTGCCTTTAATTGTATGTTGGGGGGGGAGGGGAAGGACTACAAAATCCTGTATTTTAATTGAGGAAAAATAGTTTCCTGTGTCCAATTGTCAGTAGCTGTGAATCTAATCTCAGTACAGATTCAACATTCCATTGCAATTCTAAAATGATGTGGAAGTCCTGTTCCTAGTGTTCATAGGCACTGCTGGCTCCTGCTTATCTGTATAAACTACAGTTGAGGTACATACTGGGAGAGGTAAAAGCGATTGAGAGGTCACCTCATGTATGATTTTTTTTTATTGCTTCCTAGGTTTGCGTCTAGAACTTAATCTGCATATATCAGATAAGCTAAATTCAGTAGCTATTTTTTATTCTGTTGAAAAAAGCTCTTGAAGTACCAAAATGTCCATGTGCATTTATCTCCTTTACTGAATTTACTCTAATAGTAATTCAATAATTTGATTTCAATCATTTGACTGATGCAATTTTATTTTGGAGCAAACTTCAATTTTTTTCTTTGCACTTGCTAATAATGCAGAGGCACAAAAGTGAAAGGTTACTATGAAATGAGCTGAACTTTTAGGGATGCTCCACTGAGTATCAAATAAAAACTGATTATCATTACAAAGAATGAATATTCAATGACCTTCAGTAGATGTAATGAAAGATACATGCAATTTTTTTTTGTTTTACATAACAGGATCAACTTATAGTGGCTGAATCATTTTTTTATTCCATATCTAGGGTCAGGAATAAATGTTCAAAAACAATAGGAATAGACCATAGGAAGGATGATGGAATTACATCTATGAGTATGATTAAGGTAAAGTCTACGCGGAAAGATGTCTCCTTCCCTTTCAGTTTAGTTATGAATGCACAGTTTAAAAGCAGAGTGATTTCAAATATTGTGACCATTAATCAACTGAACTAGAGGGAAACTTAGCTAAGATTACCTTGTTTCCCACAAAAAGATTTTCTCTTTTACTTGAAGCTAAAACAAACTCTATTTACTACAAATCTATTTTATCTGACATTATAGGTCTGAGTTACATACTAAAACTTCTTAAATCCCATTTTCATGAGACTTGCAGACTGAAAAACTGAAAGCCCTTAAGGAATATACTCCTGAAGAAATTAAAAGAAACACTTGTCACACCTAGTAAGTAGTACTCAGGGGTAACTTTTAGCTCTGTGCTCAGAAACTGCTCCTGGCAGACTAGTGGACCAAATGGGATGTGAGGGATCGAACCAGACTTCGCTCTGTGTAAGGCAAACGCCCTACCCACTATGCTATCACTCAGGCTCCTCATCTCAACTTTTGAGGACATAGCTAAAGAGAATTCGTTGAAGCTGACAAATATTGAAAAAGCAGATTAAGTGCTATTTCTAAATAATACTTTTATTTTCTTAAGTGTTGTGAAATACACGTTTTAGCTATTAAAGAGGAATCAAGGTAGTAAGTTTATCCATTGCATTAAATTTCATAACATCAATATTAAAAAATGGACAATAATCAGACTAATTTGGCACTGGCACGGAACCCAAGTAGCAGGCAAGGCAGCAGCTCTGAACAGTCTGGTCATCCCACTGTTCCCAGCATTTGCACTAATGGATAAACACGCCATAAACTGGTGATACAGCAATCAGTTTAAGAGACTGTTAGAAAGGAAGAGCAAAAGAGAAAATATTGCTGCAGTTACCCAACTCAAGGAAAAATGATGAATTAAAGAGCACAAAGGAGCAACAGAGTGCTGGTTGGTGAGAAGCAGCAGAAGTTTAAAGTGTTTGAGAGAAATTAAACTGAAACAAGAACTGACCTTTCTCTACATATCTGATAAGAAATTAAAGAATATGTTGGGCTGGTAGCTGGAGCAATAGTACAGTGGGTAGGGCATTTGCCTTGCATGCAGCTGACCCGGGTTCAATCCCTGGTATCCCATATGGTTCCCTGAGCTCTGCTAGGAATGATTTCTGAGGGCAGAGCCAGGAGTAACTTTTGAGCATTGCTGAATGTGGTCCTCAAACAGACAAAATATTGTAAAAATTAAAAAATAAGTCTGTTAAATACTAAAAAAAAAAACATCAAGAAAAATCAATCATCAATTGAAAAATCAACTATTATCCATCAGAATGACTAATTCTACTAGTCATTCTAGTAAAATCCCATTACAAAAATACTATCTCAAAGAACAAAAGCTCCCAAGTAATCCCTTTATAATTTCAAAATTTTAAGAGCTTATAAACAAATTAGTAGTTATCAAGTTGTTAAACTGACCTATTCGACAATTAAATATGCCTTTAAACAAATGACTAGACTCTCTAGTAGTCTTTCTCATTTTACATGCTGGTAGTAGTATATAATAAACTTTATACATAATTGACAGCTCTTACTGAAAATTTCTTCTTCCATTCCTTCATACCATTGTAGAATCAACTTTTTACCCCCCTCCCCCAAATAGCTAAAAATTGTCTAATTACTGGTCACATTTACATCACAATGTTAAAGGCTGGCTCACTGGATGGTTGATATTTCAAGTTCTACAGCATATAAATTAAAAACTAAAGGCAAATTAGCATTTCTACATAAAACATCCTTTAGTTGTAGAACACATTTAGAATAGGAAAAAATACAGAAATTAAAGGCAAGCATACATAAAATAAAGTTTTTTTTTATCTCAGGGCTGCCCCAGGGCTGTTGAGCTTACTACTGGATCTGCTCAGGGATCACTTTGGGGGACTATTTACAGTACCAGAGATCAAGCTAGGGGCATCTAAATGTGACCTACCTGCCATACTATCTCTAGGCCTGTCCCTTTTGTTTTGGCTGGCATTGCTCA
Organism: Crocidura indochinensis; assembly: GCA_004027635.1. Taxonomy (NCBI): domain Eukaryota; kingdom Metazoa; phylum Chordata; class Mammalia; order Eulipotyphla; family Soricidae; genus Crocidura; species Crocidura indochinensis. The sequence goes on from PVKC010037249.1 coordinate 12,618, forward strand.
GGGTTTATTCCTGATCTGGGCTCAGGGATCATTTTCTAGCAATGTTCAGGTGACCATATATGGTGCAAGGAAATAATATGGTTCAAGCCTGGGTCTATCGCATGCAAGCCAGTGCCATACTTGTTCTTTTATCTCAATACCAAACAGAAAAAAAAAACATTTCAAAACAGAAATAGAAATAGTCTGAGAAGTGATGCTAGTTCAATTTAAGTTTGTGGGAAATTAAAAATTTGAATATTCAGAGAAAAACTTCTGACAGCATTAGCTGTACTTAAAATTCTTTTTTTTTTTTTTTTTTTTTTGGTTTTTGGTTTTTGGGCCACACCCGACGGTGCTCAGGGGTTACTCCTGGCTTTCTGCTCAGAAATAGCTCCTGGCAGGCACAGGGGACCATATGGGACACCGGGAT
>PVKC010037250.1:0-13031 GCA_004027635.1 Crocidura indochinensis
ATCGCTTTGGGAACTATATGGGACACCAGGCAATCAAACCACAGTCTGTCCTAGGATAGTGTGTACAAGGCAAATGCCCTACCGCTGCGCCATCGCTCCATCCCCCCAAAGAAAGTTTCTGATCATTTGCTGTCACAAAAATGCTAACTTACTTAAGATCAATGTTGACCTTAAAAAACAGGGATTCTGCCGATTTAATCTCGGTCCCATGCCCCATCTTGTGTTCACATGTCTTCATTTCCTGACATCCCTGTTGTGCAAGATGTGGATGATCACTTGGAAACAGTTGTTTTCCAGATTTTAATGATGTCTATGCCAGCAGCTGCAAAAAGCAGTGAATGTGTATGTGCAGGGCACAGTTCTTCAGTTAGAACCAACTCTTCATGGGCAAGACCTCTGCCAACTAGCATGCCCACTCAATTACATTGGAATTGGAATCCCATGGAAATGTCGCTATTTAGGAGCTGATTAGGAAATTTACAAGGGCATTAAAGGGATAATAATTTAAGGGTTTGAAGGGAAAAAAACTGATTCTATTTTAATACATTATTTTTTTTCTTGAACTACTTCAGCAATATAAAAAATCATTTTACTCAGTGTGTCATTGCTAGAGTTAAAAATGGATAAAAATCCTTGCTGTGCATTTGATAGGTCATGTGATCATAGATATGATAATCCATCTGAGACTCATTTTCTCATATGTAAATTAAGAATATTAAAATATTTACTTACAAAATCATTAAAAATAAATAAAATTGCATTTGATTGCATAAAATGATATATATTGATAGTACACCAATTTCAAATTGATTTTCCTAGGTTTTAAAAATCCCAGGGTTTTTGACATATTAATCAGTGAAAAGGCAACCCAAAATACAAATATTCAAAAGATTCCATTATTGTGAGCTATAACAGAAAACAAATCGGATGATGGAAGCAACTATTAGCAATGAGACAGAAAAGTAAAAGCAAACTTGGCAGTTTCCATATGTGTATTAGTGCACTGGTTTCAAATTAAAATCTTTTGAGGGCTGGAGAGGTAGCACAGCAGTACAGCATTTGCCTTGCAGGCAGCTGACCCGGGATGGACCTAGTTTGATCCTGGCATCCCATATTGTCCCCCGAGCCAAGAGAGTTTTCTGAGCACAGAGCCAGGAGTAACCCCTGAGTATGCTGGGTGTGGCCCAAACAAAAACAAAACAAATAAACAAATTAAAAACTTTGGATCTATAAGAACTCCTATACTGGAATATTGTGGTAAGAATTCTTCATTTGTCTTTATTAGTCAATAGTTGATTTTAGCTCAACTTTCTATCAATAGAATCTAATGTAGGATTAGAAAAATTCAGCATTCAACAGTTAAGTTGTATGTAGTTAGGATATCTGAAAATCAGTTGTCAAATTTTACATTTTGAAGTTAAGAACAGTACACAGACATGAATGACATAAACAAAATACAAAATGTGACCAAATTATTTATTTTTGTCCATTATCCATGTTTTTTATTTTTCTTTTTTTAAACATCTTGATTACATATATGATTGTGATTAGATTTCACTCATGTAAAGAACACCCCCTTCACCAGTGCAACATTCCCACCACCAATGTCCCAAATCTCCCTCCCCATTATTCATTTTTTTAAAAAGCGTGTAATATTGACCCAAAACCCAAAACGTTATGAAAATAGTAAATCAGAAAAATCTAAAATAAATGATCATTTCTGGCATGTATACGTACAAATGTAGTCTCTTTTGAAGTAAATAAGAGTATAATTACAAATAAATAAATGTCATAACTTTACATCTTAAATGTGATAAACAATTTCTTAAATAGCTTTACTTACGAAGCTAAGCACAGGAAACACTGTAAAAAACTGAAGTTCCAATTTTAACAAGAAACTGAAGTTTCCATTAAATTTTCTCATAAAGAAAATGTTATCCCTTCTGACATAAATCATTAATTCCTTTAGGCATTGTTAGAGAAATAAAACTTCATAAGAAGACCATTTACCAGACCAGAGAACACAGTGGTAGGGTGTTTGCCTTGCCTGTGGCCTACCAGGGAGGGACCAGGTTCGATTCCCGGCATCCCATCTGGTCCCCCAACCTGCCAGGAGCGATTTCTAAGTGCAGAGACAGATGTATGGCTCCACTGGGTGTGGAGTAAAAGCCAATCAATCAATGAATAAATCAATAATTTAATTGTTTTTCAAAACGAACCTTACCTTTTAAATCTATTCTGCAAGTTAAACATAAAATATTCTCTAATTGTTTATGAAAACTATATATAACTGTTTAAATGATTTGAAAACATTATGAGGAAGAAAATTACTTTCACAAACTGCGATATAATCATCCTAATACATCTATTACTTAAATCGGTTTCAGGTGGGCTCGTCTAAAGAATAACCACTAAACTCAACGAAGTATAAAATGGATAAAAATGTCACATTCAAGGTAGATCTATTTTAGAAATTGAATCTATTAGAAAAATATCACAATTCAAATCACCACTCATTGGAATAAAGTGGAGAGATATGATTACTTTGAGAGAGCTGCATTTAATAAATTTCACTTCCAATTCATTGATCTTTAAAAATCCTTTACACAATAAAAATTGAAGAAAAATTTATCATTCTGTCGAAAGAATTCTACAGAAAAAAATTATCTATAGTAATGGTTATGTTTAGTAACAAAAATACCAAAATCTCCCAATCATCAATCAGGAAAAAAGACCAAAAAATCAATGAATTAATTAGTTCTCATTATTGTAATAGGATTCCTAGCCAGTGCAATCAGGACAAAAACCTAAGAGGTGATAATATATGAAAGGCCTTCATGTATGAGATAACTTGCTTTCTGTGTAGATAACAAGGGAATGACCATAGAGTTCAAAGAAGTGAATATCTGGATTTGGAAATGGTTTGAATCAAATTTATACTGCTTGAACAGAGGGCAGGTTACTGAATATGGGAGCTGAGCATATGCTTGCTTTCAAAGGAAGAAAATAATGACACCTACTTCAAACTGTTATCCTGAATATTAAGAGGTTGGTACATGCAGATCACTACAGAGTATAATAACACAGTATAACTGTTTAGCCTTGAATGGACAAATGATCAGTAGATGCTAGATATGAGTTATTGTAACCTAGCAGACTCAGAAAAAATATTAAAATAGAGAGAATAGTATAATGGTACCAAAAACCCAAGTTAATTCTCTTTTTTTTTGGAAGTAGATCTTCCAAGTACATGCATGACACTGGGGCTGGAGAGAGCAGTAGATAAGGCACTTGCTCGCTGACAATCCTGGTTCTGTCCCCAGTACTACATATGACTCCCTGAGCATCACAAAGAATGACCCCTGAGCCCAATGTCAGCTGCAGATTCTTACGTGAGCCCCTTCGCTAATGTTCTCTCTCTAGAGTGATTTGTTGTTGTTGTTGTTTTTTAAATTGAATCACCATGAGATATGGAGTTAAAAAGTTGTTGATGGTTGAGTTTCATAAAATATTATTACACCCACCCCTCCATCAATGTTCATTTGCTGCCACCAATGTCCCTAGTTTTCCTCCACCACCTTCCATCCCAGCCTGCACAAGTTACTTTTTAGCAAGCAAACAGATTTATTTTCCTCTAGATTATACTCTCTCCTTGAAAATGTGTTTCTTGGCAAAGATACAGTACAGTGGGGAAGGTGCTTGCCTTGTACTCAGCTGACCTGTAGGTTAGCCCTGTAACCACTTGTATCCCCCCAAATACCTCAGGAAGAAATCCTTGAACACTGGTCTAGGAGTACTCCCTAATCACAACTGGGTGGGACCCAAAAGAAAAGAATATGTTCTTCCCAGGTTCAAAGAACTATATCTACAGAAATATTAATTTGCCATATAATGGGGTAACCTAGATGCTATCTTCAAATGAGCCCCAATTAGCCTTAAGTCACAACTTGACATCAAAAGAAAACAATGTTTCTAAAATAAAAGAACATCAAAGACCTTTGGTGATGCTGATTAAAATATTTTCAGCTGTTTCTATTTTGGAATATAAAAATTTTCAAATCTAGGCTTGATGAAAGTATTTTCTTATGATAACAACTTAACAGAAAAAAAAGGAGAAATCGATCACAACTATTAAGGCACTTTTTACTGTTATGACATCTGCCATGAACATATAACATCACACGATTACTGGTAGCTCTGAGTTGATGAGATAAAATGTTCTATTATTTTTCCTCAGTTCTATTTTCCCTTTGGAAAATCTTAATTTCCACAGTTGGGGTAATTAATTGATATTAAATGATTTCTAATTGAAGCAGCGTTGGTAATTAAAGCTCAGCTTCTTTTAGTGACAAAGAAATCGAGAAATAGGAACGTGAACAGAAACTAGCACGGGATTAGAAGCTGAGATAAGCTATTTATTTCCCTTTCTAATTTTCTGAAGTTAAATTTGGAACTCAAAGGTGTACAGTGACCTCAAAATTTTCAATAACAGTTTGACATCTGTGTAGGTGGGAGGAATTAAATGCACTGGTTCCTCCCCTGACATGTTACAGTTGGTTTTTAGGGGAAGCAACTGGAATTGGAGACTCGTAGTAAAGAAACAAAAGGAAGTTCAAGTGTAAGAGGTTAAAAGCAAGGCCAGCTCTAGGGACACGGCTTAGTTACCTCCTAATAGTCTAACAAAAAGAACCGGGCCCTGAAGCATTGAATTTTCTTTATCTCAAGCAACTGTTTCTTGGCTAAGTGACACACTTTTCTGAGCACAACCACCTTTGAATGTAAATTTATATAACTGGTGACATAACAACAACATTTTTTTATCCCAAACAAAGTCCTTTATGATCAAGCACCATTTACATTCCCACTTTAAACTTTCTATTGGAATGCTTTTAAAAAAATTGCACTCTCTTTCAGAAATAGGAGACCATTCATGCTTTTTGGAAATTCGTTAACAGCAAATAAAGCTGAGCTTTTGAGAACCGAACCATAGCGCAAAGAACCCATTATAGAAAGTAATTGATCTGAATAAAGAGATAAGATAGTACTATACAGAGCATACAGATAAAGAGGCTTATTTTAGTGGTTCTTTTGACTAGCTTTGAGAATCTCTAGCTACCCAGAAGTGGGATTTCCTGCGAAAGCTTCAGAAGCAGATGAAATTATTTCTGTAGGTTCTTTATACCTTCTGACGCTTAAGGGACAATTTCTGAGATCAGCACTATTTTTAAACAAAACTCTTAGTTTCCATTATCATTTAGAGAATTGAGGGTAGCGGGAAATACAGAAGAAAAAGGAGGGAAGTATTCGCCTAGGACAGAGATGTCCTAACATTAGAATTCAGATAGATCTCTGTGTTTATGAAATATGTTTTAATCAATCTTAAGTGTTATTTACCTTTTAAGTGATGTTTACAAAACTACTAGCCAAATAAATAGATGATTTCCTAAGAGGCAAGTCTGCCAACAAAATTAGGTAAGCTAATTATCATACTTAAATTTAATGACTAATGCTGCACCAAAAGGCATTCTATGAATCTAAAAAGACTAGGGTAGGAATGTTTTTAAAACAAAATAGGATAGAGAGAAAAAAATAAAGAAAAGTCATGTTTCTGCTTGGTTCAACTGCCAAAACCACAGTGCTCAAAAATAACAGCTTTATACTTTGTAGAGCATTATAATTGTTTTACTTAAATGATCTCTAAAGCAAAACTGTGATTATTTCATAGTCCTTTGGCATATTAAGTTCAGAATACCCAGTTCCCAAAATGGAGTGCTATTTAAGACACAAAAATCACAAACTTAGAAAATACAAAAATGCATATGCAACTATTGAATGTGCTTGACCTACAAAAAATATATAACTCTAGAGAAAGCTGAGTCATTGATGTCTTGCATAATGTGTTTTGGGACAAAACACTGTACATAATGCTGCAGCAACAAAATGCATAATTTCTATATCAATCACTTACAAATCAAGAGAATATACATTTACCTTGTCTGATGTTATTTATTTGAGTTACTTTACTGAAACAGAAATCTCAGGGACACATGTGGTTATATTTCTCACAATAAGTCAAGCATTACTTCATCTGGTTTGAAAACAATGAAGGAACTATAAAATAATTTAAGAAAGGAATAAAAAGCTATCTTTAAACTCCACAAACTTGGACAAAAATATTGAGAACCAAAGTTCCCTCCCCTACACAAGTGGAAACATAAATGTTTCTCATTGAATACTGAAAATTCATGAACATTTAGAAAGACATGTATACTCATTTTTCAATTTCAAACAGTGTAGCCAGTAAAACCAATAATTCTAATTATTATAGTTAAGATAATGTTCCCTCTCATCAAATCTCTATAGAAGGTATCAAATCAATTGAATTCTCTTATGATGAAAACAACACTAGTTATGGCAGATACAAAGTTTGGAGTAAATGGCGCTTACTGAATCACTTATTTTTTATAGTCATCATCATGTCTTTGGATAGATGTGGATGATCAGAATCTTGTTTTCAAACATAGAGGATACAAAGCCAGTAGAACATATCATCCTGCCAGATGTCTTAGGTTGAGAGCAAAAGTTGGGAACGAGAATAACTTTGAAGCTTGAATTAGACACATCTGTGCAAATGTCGATGGCAGCACTCAAATCTTTGATTTCTACAAATCTCCCCAAACCTGCTTTTTGCAGCAGACATAACCCCTTGTGATCCTTACATAAAACTTAGTTATAATTTCGTCTGGTGCTTTTCCTTATAAGGTATATTAATTATCTCAGGATTCTCTCTTAATGATACTATAAATCAGCATAGCCAATTAAATAAAGTATGGACTGTTATCTGGGAAGGCCCTTGGCTTGCAGGCACTGCAAAACTTTAGTCATTCATAATATTTTAAGTTAATATACAGAAACCAAAATGTAATAGGATACTACAGACTTTTCTTTTGTGCAAAAGTCATATGCCACTAACTCCCTGGTTTTTGAAAGTTTCATTTCACTTACTGGTTCTAGAAACTTTTTTTCAGGGTTATACTTAAATTTTTGAAAATCCACATGTGCTATAGAAGTACTTTTTTCCTACTTCAATAAAAGTGATAAAAAGGAAAGATAGAAAAGATTGACTTAATTTCTCAGCTGAGAATGTCAGAAATCTCATGGAAAAGATTAGGTGAGATAAAGAAAAGTATTAGACAAACATGCAATATAAAGCCTTGGCATTACATTTAATGACCATCTAATAGTATATTTTTGCCTACTAAGGAATAAAATATGCACAACTTGCTTCATAAAATAGAATATTCTTAAACATGGATGAGCAGCTCTTTGATTAAATCTGGATAATGAATGAAAATTATCTTGACTCAAATGGACGTTAATTCATAATTAAAATAAATATCTAGGTTAGTATATTAAATATATATGGTTATGAAATATTTTAGAGCAAACTTTATTCTGTCTTTAAAAGCATATTACATTTATAACAGGATGTCATTAAAATTATGCCAAATATTTCTTTTGTTTTGTTTTGTTTTGGCCACACCCGGTGATGGTGATGTTCAGGGGTTACTTTTGACTCTGCACTCAGAAATAGCTCCTGGCTTGGAGGACCATATGGAACGTTGGGAACCTTCCTAGGTCAGCCATATTCAAGGCAAACAGCCTTCTGCTGCGCCACTGCTCGGCCCCATATGCCAAATATTTCTAATGGGTTTTCAGGAATCACTCACTGATGGAAATAGTCAAGGTTTAATGTTGGTGACTTTTTTAAATAACATCAGACTCAGACAGTTTCATATACATATATGTTCATTTTCAGAAAAGTACACAAAGGAATTATTTAGATTAATAGAGTCAGTATCCATATTTCTCCAAATACATTGTTCTTCTTTCTGCTCTCTGCACTTTTGATCTATAAATAATAAGGACAAAAATAATCATAATTAAATACCTATGATTTGTGATTACTATATGCTAAAATTGGCTTAGTTCCTGCAAAATACACTCTAGCTGTAAGCCTTTGACAAATGTTTTGTCCACATATTTTTGTGTTGAAATGAGAATGAAGTCAGGGTCGGTAAAATAATCTGCCCATGATCTAAAGCTCAGAAGCAAGGTTCAGGGGCTACACGACAGCAAATAAGCAATAAAGAGAGCTTTTAATAAAGAGCAAAACATCTGCAGATGAATAGGACACCAAACAAGAACAGTACAATCTCCAATGACTAGAATGCCAATGATTTCAGAATGACTCAAGCATACACATAGCTGATATGGTAGCTAAACACATAGAGCTCACACTCTGCTTTCCCCAAAACAAACTGCCCTAGCTTCCTCTTCCATTCACCCACACTTTTTGAGATTTGAAAGTCCACCTAAGTTTGATTAAAGATTGATTTACACTTGGTTAGCTTTAAATAGGTATCTTTGTCTATTAACTGTTGCCCACCCCCCCCCAAGTGGATTGAGGCTAGTCAATAAAGATCATACTGGAAGGAGAGTAGGCACTCAGTCCGTGTGCTGGTAGCCCCCTGACTCCATGCTTTTCTCCTTTATATCTGTTTTGTTTTCCTTATTCTTTGCAGTACCTCAACTTCAGATCCCTTTACCCAGAATAAGATTATGGCAAGTGGAGCCTCTACAGATATGGATATTAAATCTGTGTGGGCAAAAACTCTTCTTCATGATTTAATGATAGCATAAAAAGCCAAATCCTTGCTACCTTGGGATGGGGTAAATAATATGGACGTGGAAAGTTCTATTTAAAGGCATCTAATTTTTTATGTCCTCATTTTTAAATATATTTTACTAATAATAGTAATATTATAATTTTCACTATTATAATCTCAGATTAACACTATGTTCAATACTATCATTTCATTGCTAGTTCAAATTAAGAGTTACCAGTGGGGGATAATGGAGGAGAGAAAATCGAACTAGCCATCTGTCCTATTTCTCAAGCCTACATCACCAATTTTTATAGAAAACAAAAGGAAAAAATAATATCTAAATCTAATATAAGAAAATTTAAATGAGAACTTAAAATCCAATTTACCATTTCTAACTTTGCTTTCATTGGTGTTTAAAATTTCTTTTTGAAATCCACCATCTATTTGGTTATAAGACTAGCGTTACTCTTCTCAGGGGAATTTTTAGAAAGGTAAATAAAAAAAGAAAAACTATTCATCTTCTCTAAGTATGCTTTACTTAGCACTTTGAAAATTTACGCATAATATACCTTCTTCCTTTCCCTAAGATTTTAACATTTTCTCTCTAAAATGGTAACAAATATGCATGTATAGGTTTGCTAGTAGTGGTTAATTTATTTTTTAAATTTAATTTCCTCCAGATAAACTACCTGAATATTCACTTGGTACTGTTTGTTCATTTTACTATAAACTTTGCACTCTATTCAAGGCACAGCCCTGAAATTCCTATGCATTTCTACTCAACATAATTTACTATTAATTTTACTTAGTATTATGTATGTATATACCCAACTCTAACAAGATATTACACTGCTACTGTCTTTACTACTTTTGTATTAGGAGACTTGTTTTCTTATACAAATGACTTGAGACTCCTTCTAGTGAGATTAGTTCTCATGTTTCACTCAGCAAATCTTAAAAATTAGATTCTTGAATAACTAAATTTTTATCATCAGCAGCCTCCTTGAAGATGCCTTGTAAGTGCAGAAACTTGCACCAGAGAAACATGTCCAATTGAATGATTAACCCACCTCTACATCAAATTTTAAAAATGTTGAAATCATTGAATCACTTATTTCAAGATGTTTGAAAATAAAATACTAATCAGGAAAGTTGACACTATCAGCTTAATTAATAATGTGATTAGAAGGAACATCAAATTTCATGAATAATGTGATGTTCATAATTCTTCTAAGTATCCTGAAGGAAATCTGAAATAGTTGGATAATCTCTGTGAAGAGGGCATAAAACAAATACAAAGTTTCAAATTGGATCAATTCCCTATTTGTTCTAAATGATTATTGATTCATCCTATTTATTTTTAAAATTGGAGTTAGGAGAGGCTGGAGTGATAGCACAGTGGTTAATGTGCTTGCCTTGCTCAATGCCTACCCAGGTTTGATCCCCAGCATCCCATTAAACCTGCTCAAAATGATATCTTACTACAGAGCCAGGAGTAAGCCCTAAGCACAGTTGAGTATGATCTCCAAATCAAAATAAATAAAAAATATTAGTGCGCCAAGAACTTCAAGAAGACAGCTGTCACAGTATATAAAGCTTACAATAATGCACACAAGAAAGACCAGGCACATCTAAAAAAAATAAGACAAAATGAAAACCAAACTGGAGCTAGCAGATGGTGCTGGGGAAAAGATCAATACTCAAAATGAATGTCAAGTTTCAGGTAGGTGTTGAAACTGGGCCACAGTTTTCTGATCTTGGAGTTACCAGTGCAAAATGAAAAATAAGGTTTAGTTCCAAATGCCAAGGTTGAAATGTATTCTATCTCAAGAATTTTCATCAATCATCCATTAAGTTTGACTTTTAAGAAATCAAGCACAAGGAACAGCTGGAATGTTTTTGTCCTGTGCTACTATCTCTCCCCCTTCCCACTGTATGTCACCTGGAAATTATCAACCGAAGATGGTGCCCTGTCCTAAAATGGCACATTCTCACCGGGTTAGATACCAGGGCTTTACAACTATTCTTCCCAGCCCCAGTCTCATCCCTGTGAATTCCTTTTTCTCAGGAATTAAGCAAAGGTATTTAAATGCAAATTGAGATCCCACTAGATCCTGGAGTAATGCCTTTTCTATTCTTTATTAATATCAGCATACAGACTCAGTAGGACATTCAAAGTTTTACAGGACAAGCCTCCCTAACACCCAAATCTAAATCATATAACTATAGTGTGAGGATTAACTAAATGGCGTAATTTAGTTTCATATTACCTGGGCTGCTCCCAAGTCATTCCTTTGTACTTTCTGCTCCCATCGCCTGACTGCTTTAATTACAAAATGCATTTGTGTTTTTTATATAAAATATTTTACATAAGCAGATAGATACAAGAATGCTTACCTGAACATTCAATGGTCATTCAGTGATTCAATACATCCAATGGTCTGTATGCCATATAACACATAGAATAAATGAAATAAATTTTAACACGTAGAATGTTTTTGAGCAAATTAGGAAATAAATTATATAAACTAGATTGTTAAAGAATGCTAAATTCTCAGAACTGTATCACTCTGTGTTACAAAACTTTAAAATTTTTCTTTAGAATAAATAAAACAAGTGTTCTACAATGTGTTCTACTATATTTTATGGAGCACAGTATTAAAAGGGTTGTAAAATAAATCCCTTGTTGTGAAATCAACACACACTTGTATTTCTACCCCCAGGTAGATTGGTCTGAAGAATCAGGGTAGAAGAAAAGGATTACTAAACCAAGCAAAGTCAGGAGACTCATGGAGTCAGTTTGTTTTTCGCCTCATTGTGTCTGTGTGCCAAAGCCAGACTGCTCTTTCTTTATAAAACAAGTCCCAATTTACCAGGAGAAGGAAGGTCAATAAAAGACAAAAGTACCTATCCAGGAGGGCTTGTGCATATAAAAGGCATAGGGTTAAAGAAAAGAGGAAGACAGGGGAACATCTTTATTTTGGGTTAATAACTGGGTGTCATCTTACAATTTATCAAATTTATATGGTGGGATGGTGGAAGGTTGGATAAATTTATCAACTTATCAAAAAGTACTAGTAAGTATTTGAAAGACAAGTTTAGCATAAAATGAATAGTGACAAATAAGGAATGTTTGGTATTGAAATAAAACATTTTTACGTAGAATAAATGTCATGTAATAGTGACAAATAAGGAATGATTGGTGCTGAAATAAACCATTTTCACATAAAATAAATGTCATGTAAATGTAATTATTTGCTCACACAATTGTGTTTATCAATACTGTCTTTGGTCAATTTTCAAAGTATGACTAGAAATCTCTTTTGATAAAATAAGAATAAGACCATACTGAGATCAGTGTAGAGCAGTTACTTGGATATGTGACCCCTAAATTCTCGGTTTCATTCTTGATACCATAAAAGTAAATAAGTGAAAGGATCATAATAATACACAGTTTTGTAACAGTAGATGCAGGATTTGCATTTGTAAGTCATGATCAAACACATAAGTATAGACCCATATCCATCTGCATGTGATCATCCACAAGCTTCTTTAAAGTTCAAGCCTCTTAAAGTTAATACATAAAAGTTTTTAGTCATATGTCTCACTGGATCATTTATTACATTATTAATTATCTAAACAGCCAATGCTTTCAACAAATTATTGAAACACAATGTAAAATAACTAGATGGTACTAAGGGCAGCTATATAAATACTAGCTTACTTTGTTGATCCATAAGAAAAAAACAGCTTTCTAAGTAATTTCATTAGACAGTAAAAGTAGAATATTTTTATATACAAAAATTACCCAAACATTTTTCCAAAACTAAATCAGGTGAAATAATTATATTTAACATAGGCACATTACCATTAGTAAATTAACTCTCAATTTCAATGTTATAATTATTCAATTCAAATAGAAGATACCCTGAACAAATATTTTTAAATCTCTATTTCTCTAACCAGTATACAAAGTTGTCTCAATACCTTTGTATATCATGCTGAATGAAGTCAGTCAGAAGCAAAGGTATAGATACAGAATGATCTTTGTCATATGTAGTACTCAAAAATACATAGCAAGATAGCAACAGAAACCCAAAGGCAATATAATAAAAGAACTGATTCAACAACTAAAGAGGTGTTGGAAAGGAGGTCTTGAGGTCCTTAGGAGAGGGAAGGATACATTTATGATGTTTATGATGGTGGAATTACATGTAGTCCAAAATAAAATACATTTTCAAAAGAAACTAATAGGTATTTTCATCTTCACTTGTTTCTCCCCTTTTGTCTATCTATTTTGGTGTCTAATGGTAGCATAGGACTCATGATTCTGGTTTCTAATATTTCATTTTTCTTTAACAA
>PVKC010037251.1:0-13032 GCA_004027635.1 Crocidura indochinensis
TGAGACACCTTAAGATCTCTGGAGCAGGCGTTGTTCAACCATGTCACTTTGACACTTGGAATGAGGCCATTCAAATTCCTTCAGGTACAGACTGTTCCCACATTCTTACAGATCTACTGGATAGAGACTACTAGTAATTCGGATTGGTTCCAGATATGTTTCTTCTACCAGAGAATCCTATCTGCACAGGAAAACAATGAGCACCATTGCAACTTTCTTCCTAAGAGTAGCCCCATACACTTGTCCTTCATGCCTCAAGTGTGTATCCCACTCCTCAGTACAGGAATAAAATTTATGAATCTCCTCCATGTACTTCAAAATTTATAGATGCATAGATTCTCCATTCATGTGCATTTAAACGTGCTCTTTCTGCCCTACTAATCTGGTTGGCATCCCTTTATTCCTTTTGCACCAGTAGACTAATAATTTAAAGGGATAAGGGAAATTTTCCACCACTACAAATGCCACAGGGACAAACTACTGTAGGTCCTTAAGGACAGTTGTGTCAAGACAGAGGGTTTCTGAGAAAAGATGTGGCCAAGAAACCACCATTTGTGGCACCTGCCTGGAATTGGAGAGCAAAACACAAAGCTGGATCATATGATCAGTGGTATCAGGAGCTTAGATTAAGGCAGAGGCAGTTGGAGAGAGAAGTCACTGGAAGCTCTCGAATAGAATAACGTTTACTAATAGATTAAATATGGGGAATAAGGCAAAGAGAGAATCATAAAACCCTTTCAAATATCTGGCTCAAGTAGCTGCATGAAAGTACTTCTTAATAGGATGAGAAACAGCAGGAAAAGCATACTTAGCAAAAGAAATAAATATCATAAAGTACCATTTATCCAACACTGTTAAAAATGTATGAATAGAGTTGTCCAGTAAGAGGTTAGAGATAAAGTTCAGTGGAAGAAAAACAAACAATCAACAGTGAATGGATGGTCTCTTACAGTCTGGGCACTAAAAAATTGTCACTAAACAGGGCTTAGCATGAGAAAAGACAAAAGGATGGGGGCTTAGGAACCGCGGAGTTAGTAAGCCTTTCCCTACATTATGATACTAGTGAAGGTAACATGACATAACTATTGATAGCACAGCGATATACCAGCTTGCAAGGGCTGCTCTTTTTCGAATTTGGCTTTCAGGATGCAGCCAGATTGTCCTTACTTCCTTCTTTTTCTCTTCTCTCAGCAATAGAATGCAGGGTGCTAGTTTCCATCAGCATGAAAATAATAAACATAAATGGCAGAAAAGAGCAAAACTATTTTTTGCAAGAGCAGTCTATTGTCAGAATTCTCCAGGGGAATGAAAAGGTCACTGTACATAGTCAGTGGCTGAGAGAACACATTCCAAGATAGTAGATCCCTGTCCTGTCATGAAACCCTTTTCTTCCATGCACCAACAGCTAGGGGTGGGCAGTATATTGGACCTCTATGCAGTGGTCCAGAAGAGGCCACTCTTCTGAGAAGACTAGCTAATTTTGTCAGCTTCCTTTGTCACCCAGAATCATTATTATAAATGCATATGTTCCTTTTCTCAGCTGCATTCATGCCCACTGGTTTCTCATTTATTCAGAATATTAGTAGAATTCATTGTGTTTATCCAAATGACTAGAAAAAGCTTAGATGCTTTGTGTGAGCTGAGAGTGAAGACAGTTTTTAAAATTATGTTGTTGTTTTGGGATTTTTCTTTGTGGGGAAAGTAGAGGGGTACCGCCAGGAGTGCTTGGAGGCTCCTACAGTGCCAGGGATGATCGAACACATATATCAGATGGTTCCTTGAAGCAGCAGTTTCAGCATTGTCCATCTAAATGAAAGCTTGATGGTTGAGAAAGAGTTAAAAGGGAAATGGTCACAACACCAGATATGACAAAGTTATTGGTGAAGTGAAAGCAAGAAGACAGAGATGAGAGAGGAGAGAGATGGAATCTGTGACTGGGTTTTGGACTGCAGACATTCAGCTGCTAGGAGGTCACCTCGGGAAGGTCACAGATGACCTCTAAGCTCTCGGTGAATTTCCATGAGTGGGAAAAGAATGTCTGCATCCTTGGGACAGGGCCTGGAGGGGACAGAGGCCTGACCTGCACAGATAAATCACCACAGCTGAGGTCAACTCTGTTTTTCCAAGCCAAGTTGTGCCACAAATGGTGACAAGCATTCATGTCTGATCTGGGTGTGATGAAGTAGAGTTGGATTTGGATGTGCTCCCTTTTCTGCAAATACCTGCAGTGCTGATCTCTTATACCCGAGGAAGGACAATATATAACTTACATATAAATTAGAACCAAGGCTTTGCTGAAACAGAGAAGATCAAACTGGTCCCCACCCTGGCTTTCTCTGTTGGCCCTTCAGGATACACCACTCTGTTTCCTTTCCCTGAAATGCTCTTCCTGGAGAAGGCGCGTTTTAGTCAGCTGAGCTCAGGCCACATCCCCCGTATGCACTTATTTCTTACATCTCATTTCCTTTCATTATCTCCACAGACCTTATAACTGCCTGGATATTCCGATGCAGTGAATGTTTCAAGAAAATCCAAGCCTCTATTCTGCAAGATGCTCCCAATTAAACGGACACAGCATTTCCTGAGCATTTTGAACAATTGTTGCTTATATAATGAAAAAAGGTCTTCAGAGACTTGACTTTCAGTTTTTAAAATGCCACTCTTTTTATAGATGTATATGTAAGTAAAAATATGGAAATGAGCTGTACTCTGGTTTTGTGTTTTTGTTTGATCACATCTGGTGATTCTCAGGGTTACTCCTAGATTTGCGCTCAGAAATCTCTCCTGCCTTGGAGGACCATATGGGATGCCAGAGAGATCGGACCGCGGTCAGTTCTAGGTCAGCCTCTTACAAGGCAAACACCTTAACACTGCACCACTGCTCCAACCCCTACCCTATTTTGTATAAAATAGAGTATTAGTCATTCCTTCATAGATTGTGATCAGTCTTGTTATGGTCAACTTTAAGCTTCTGACATGTCTTCAGTGGTTGAAACTTTTGTTGGAATCATCAAATGAGACAAGGGTTTTTCTGAAGATGCTTTAAATGGTTGCCGATCTCCATCTGTAACACAGATGAGCATATTTTAGGGATGGCACCCTTATGGCTGTCACTTGACCACCCGGAATGATGCAGGATGGGAGAAGAGCAGTCAATGCAATTTATCTGCAACTTATGACCACTGGCATTTCTGGTCTCATAACGGTGCCTTAAAGCTTTGCTCCTACTAACTAGAAGGAATTTAATCTCCTCAGGTTGTCCAAATGTTTTCCATCAAAAGCTGTCCAAGTGTTTTCCATTTGACATTCTGGGCAGCCATGAACTGTAAAATAAATAAGCAAGCAAAGGGATGCTTGGTGAGTTACTCTATGATGAGATCAGCATAGGATGAAATCCTTATTTGCCAAGCCTGGTAGAGTTAAAACTGACAAATGGTACCAGGAAAAAATGCTTAGGGCCAACAGAAAGCTACAATGCTTCTGATGATTAAAAAATGTGGAACCTGAAATATGTCCAAACACAGTGAACATCCCAAAGAAAAGAGCAGGCCAGGTAACAGAAATTCATAGCATCACATACTACTCTCATTGAGCATCCCAACTGGATTTCATTTGTTACATATTCTTTTGTTTTATTTACAAAGTCCTTCATTGTTGTGTTTCTTTTGTTATTTATTCTTGATGAACTTATTTGTTTGTAATTCATGACAATATGCTGAAAAGAAAGCTAACAAACTTCAGTAAAGCAGTATGCATCTTGCTGTCTACTGCATTATCTTTCTATTTCTTCCCACCCTTTTTTCCTCCCGTCCCCTCCTCTTCTCTTTCCTCTCCTTTTCTCTTCTCTGATATTTCACTTTGGGACTTATGCATTTCACACAGGAATTTATGGAATAAGCAACATCTCAATCCAGAATGCACATTATTTCCAAAAACTTTTTCACTAGTAATATTAATTTGGCATGCATATACCCCTTTCCTTGGCCATGTTACTATATAATGTCGCTTACTTTATTTACCAATGTTGCACAGCTCTGAACTGATGTTGTTACTTTCTGATAAAGAAGACGTGCTAAGTGTCCTCATAATGCATTCTTTCAGGTTCTTTGCAATGCCTCTTACCAGGGTTCTTCTTTCATGAATCCTTCCTATTCTATTATCTGTATTATATTTCTAGTTCTCCTCTTCCTCCCTTTTATGCCTTCTAAACAGAATGTAGTTCAATAAGCGAATTTCTACTGAGGTTAGACATGTCACAGCATTATATTGAAGAGCCCTTCATGCTGAACATGGCCAGCATTCAATAAAATGGCACACAAAAGAATAACCTTCATAGTTTTGATTGATATATTGAACATGAAAAATAAAATAGGTATTGCAAATATTTTCATCTTCAGTTTCAGAAGGGCTTTATAAGATGAGCTTCTATAGCTGAACTTCTAAACTGCTGTTTAAATGCCAGAAAGTGATGCTTTAGTTTCTGCTTAATGATACCACAACACAGATGTATGACCACACTGCTTCTTTAGGAGTTGTCTAGTAATGTGACAGAGACACTCAACGGAGACCAAGCTTGATCATGACAAATGCTCTTCCTCTCTGTAAATTCTACCCATCCCAATAGTTCTATGACATCCCCTTTCTATCTCACAGCAACCAAATGTCCTTCTTGCATTAAGCATCAACAGTAATCACCATCAAATATTCAGTTTTCACTGAGTTTGTCCTCTGTGTCAGAAAATACTTCTAGGCATGCATATATTTGTGAAAGGGTCATGAAAAACAAACCAAAGGGATAATAAGAAAACAAGAGATCCAAGCAGCTGATGAACCTCCAGGCAGAACCCAGAGCCCCAAGTATCCTGTGACCAGTGTCTGTACATCCACAGGGATGTGGTCTATGAGCCACACAAGCCACCTCACCATTGATCAGGGCCAGACAGAAGAGACTGGTATCTCCCTCTGATACCCACATGCTTTTCCATAATATCACCCATCTTGAGAAAGAGAGAAAGTAGAAAAGCAGGAGTAAGACTTTTAAGGAGTTCTGTTTTCATTACCCTTTGCAATTGTATAAACTAATCTGTTTATATAGGCATTCGGAGTTTAAGGGCCACACATAGATACATGTTTGCTCACATACAAAGTAAATCCGTCATTGGAGTACAACAGACCAGACAACTGCTAAAAAATCAACAGGGGGATTACACATGGTAAATACTAGCTTAACTTTTTTTTCAGACACTAAGCACTTCCATGGAAATCCATCCCATTAATCATACTTAGAACATCCTAAGTATACTATTCAAATAAATTATGTTGGATTAAAAAATTATGACATTCACAAAGTGGAATTCTATAGGGAGTTATATGCCTTATAAATACTCCAATTAACTCAAGAGGTACAATGCCAGACAAGTGGGGGGAAGAGAAGTCATAGGAAAGGCTGTGGCCTACTGAAGGGTTATAGTAAGTCAACATCTGCCATTCACTGATCCAGTGATTCCTCCTCCAGTGTATGCTAAGCTCTGAAAACTCACTGTCTTTTTTGTTTTGATCACACCCAGTGGTGCTTAGAGCTTACTTTTTGTTCTGCACTCTTAGAGGACATGGGGGATCATATGAGGATGCAGGGATCCAAACTGGGTTGACTGTGTGCAAGGCAAACACCCTCTCACTGTATTCTTTTTCTAGCCTCCTCACTTGGTCTTTAAGAAAAAAACCAATTCCTAGTTCTTGTATAATCAGAACTTGATTAGGAACAATTTGATTTGAAGCAACGTAGTTTACTTACTTATCTGTGATCAAATGGGAAATGTAAAGGGAGACAAAGAGCCAAGATGGGGTTCAAGCCTATTATTATTATTAGTATTAGTATTATTCAAGCCTATTAGGTAAGTAGCAGGAGCCCACATTTCAAATCAAGGGGATCCTGCCCAACCCACTATCCTCCTCTCAGTAATCCCTTTTATTCTTGAAGATGACTTGAATTCTGTGTGCACAGAATGACAAGCAGCAAAGCTCTCCCCATGTCCTTATTATAAACTTTTGATATGGCTTACATTTTTGTAATCAAGGTTATGTTATTATCCTTTTAAATGATTAAGAGTGTGATACTTTTCAACCAAAGAATTGTTCTAAATTTGTCCCCCAAAATTAGCATGACAGGAGCAATCAGATCAATAAAACAACGTTAAGTATGCAGAAATAATCATATGTATATGACAGTTGATTATGTGGGAAATCTGTCCTATCACATCAGTCCAGAACTATCAGTTCAGCAAAGGATGAAGGAAGCCTTGAAGAGGTTTAAGTCAAACGTTCTGGACAGCACCATAGATGTATAAGTTTAAGTTGATAAAGACTATCATTTTATAAGCAATATGAAAGTCCAAATACTGAAGATGATATGAGGTTTCAATTGTTACTATGACCCATTTTCACTGGCCTAGTTTTTTTTTTCATAATTTCTTATTGCTCTAGGATCCAAAGATGTGTCTCACTGGACTAAAATTAAGTGTAAAGGCTTTTTCTGGAGGATCCAGGACAGAACCCATTGACTTGTCTTATCAAACTCTCTTATTCCCACTGGTCCAGGGCCTCTTTCATCCTCAAAGCCAACAACAATGAGCTGATTACACTGTATTCCCTCTCAGTACCCTCCTTCTAGTCTACTCCTACTCTCATTTTTAAGTCTCCTGTAGTCCGATCTCGATTATCAAGGGAAATCTACTGATACTGTTATTTTTCATTTATTTAGACACGTTAATTATAACACTATTGGCACCATAGGCAATGTACCAAATTCACCCCACAACCACTATCCATATTTTAATTTTTTCAAAAACAAATTTTAAGGTATTCATGCCTTATATAATATTTATAGACATATAATGAATGCTATTGTAAAAAGTAAACATTGGATGTATATAGCCATGTAAGTAAGGTGGGAGTGAGATTCAAGTTGCCTGTAAATTTTCACAACCCCCTTTTTCTCTGTAATTAGTATCAGAAGCATAATTATGAAATCTTTCCCCAGAGGCTCCCTAGATAGTAGTGTTTGCCTGCATTTGGCTGAATCAGGTTGATTGCCAGGTACCACATATATCCCCTGAACACTGCTAGGAATGATCCATGAGCAGACCAGTAGTAAGCATTGAGCACCATTTGGGTATAGACCCTAAACCCACATTTTCCTCCCCCCAAAAGCCTAAGGCTAGGCTAATAATACAAAATAATGTAAACATAATATAAAAATAATGGCCTTGGATAGAAGACTAAATATATATTAGGGACACTTAAAATCTTAGTCAACTCTGTCAAAGATTTTATGAGTATATCATTGGCAAACATTATAAATGTCATCACATAACTAGTCCCTGACTTTATATGGAGAACTTGTTAGGAAACTTACCTGTCCACTGTACATCATTTCTCAAACTGCTCTACTAAAGGCTAAGTACGATAAACCAAATGGCCTAAGTCCATGTTTTAACTGTTTGTTAGAGTTCCAGTAATAATAAGGATCCTGAAACAAATGAACTGATATAATATTCTATCCTAAATGAATAAAAAGCTTCAAGAAGTAAATCCAAGTCAATCCTCTCTCTTCTTTAACTTGTTTACATACACGCTAAGTAGAAGAAGAATTAAGCAAAAATAAGGAACAAAGTGTGATCTACACAAACAAAATATTCATGGCAACTGGAACCATCTGTAAAAATTCCAAATTCCAAATATGCTTACAGATACAAAATTCACAATGTCCCTCTTGGAGCAAAAGGAACAAGGCACATTTGGTAAGTTTCTTCATTAGTCTATGGGACAACTAGAGTGTTAGACCATTCTGGAGTCCCGAGAATGTCCCAACTTCATCCCCCACTCATTCTGCTGCCATGAACCATCTTGGCTGACTGACAAATCACCCATCAGTGGTGCTTGCTGACCGCTGAATAACAAATTATTTTAGATTATTTGGACTGTCCATCATACTAGAAAAACTCTATTGATACATGTCATTGCTTTGTATCTTCTCATTTACTGAACCTGGAATTCTTTGTCTGAAATTTTGCTGACTCTCCCTGCTGTTTACAACAAATCCGCCCATTTTTTCAAGTTGCCCCTTCACTTCTGCTGACCCTCTCTTCACTGAGCTGTGCCCAATTGGTGCAAGGCAAGACTTGCCTACAACTATCCAGGCAGAAACCGAGTCTGGGCCTCCTCATTTCACATCCTCTGCACTCTGCTCAGCCCCTACTACCTGAACAATATTAGAAAGATGAATAATTCCTGAACACTTTCTTATTATGACCAAGTGATATAAATATCTAAGATATGATAGCTAATGCAGTAATGGGCTGAAGAAAGAAAAGATGGAGATGAAGTGCATTAACCCAAATTATCATATTTATTGAATAGAGAAAACATTGACAATAGATTGTAATTATGCATTATGTCAATTTATTATTAAAAGTCCACATTTATGAAAACCCAATGAGGAGGTTCAGTTATCAAGAAGTTAGTTTAGATAGAAATTTGTATTACAAAAGGGATCACTGTATAGCTCTTTGAAATAGAAAGGTTCCTGATTAAATTACTTTTGCTGGGGCCGATGTGATGGCGCTAGAGGTAAGGTGCGTCTGCCTTGCCAGCACTAGCCTAGGACAAACCGCAGTTCGATCCCCCGGCGTCCTATATGGTCCCCCAAGCCAGGAACGACTTCTGAGTACATAGCCAGGAGTAACCCCTGAGTGTCACTGGGTGTGGCCCAAAAGCCAAAAAAAAATTACTTTTGCTTCGTAAATTTTTTTTCTTCATTTTCTGGCCACATAGGAGATTCTTAGGATTTACTCCTAATTCTTTGCTCATGGATCACTCCTGGCTGAGTTCTGGTGACTAATATGGGGTGCCAGAGGTTGAATTTGGGTCAGCCACATGCAAGGCAGGAGCCTTACTTGCTGTACTTTTTTTTTAAAGAAATTAAAAGCCTACAAATTAAATCTTAAAATCCTACAACTGGATTAAATACATTTTTTTTTTTTTTTGGTTTTTGGGCCACACCCGGTGACGCTCAGGGGCTACTCCTGGCTATTCGCTCAGAAGTCGCTCCTGGCAGGTACGGGGGACCATATGGGGAACCGGGGGATCGAACCGCGGTCCGTCCTAGGTTAGCACAGTCACCTTATCTCCAGCGCTACCGCCCGGCCCCAATTATATACATTTTTATGCTTTCTCCTATCCTTGGTTTATTATAAATATTGTATACAAAAATACTATCTCTAAGAACAAACATAATATAAACTTACATGGACATATAAAAATTCTTCTGATATTTGATTAGGGATAAATGATCAAGTAAAGTCAAAGTTGTCAGCTGTTTGATATGGAGCATGTGTTCTGCAGGGAAGCCGCATAGGCATTACCATAGACTCTATCAACTGTAGACTCCCAAGTCTATCAGAGAAATGCGGGATCTGATTTATTTGCACACTTGATTCTGAAATGTATTGTGGCTTTAGTCCATCCACTTTCCTTTCCTGTGACCTAGAAGTGTCGCTTCCACCTGCAGGAATGTGATATCCAGAGTACTAAATACAAGTTGTGGTGACATTACACATTTGTGGACACTTTCCAGATTGCTCTGAAATTCGAGTGAACTCATTTGAGTCGTCCTCTTACTGCTCTGTCATTAGGACAGACTGATTCTTTTCAACTAACAGATGACCTGACAGATTAAGTAGTTAGTGGCATGAGGTAATGGAGCAAAGAACTACACATTCCTCAAGCAAGAATTTGAGGCTCCATGAGGCACTCTGAGCTTGAGCTTTGGTTGGGGGAGAGAGAACGTAATAGAAAACAAATAGTTGGAAAGTGAAGTGAAAAGAGTGAGAGACAATGACTAGGTGAGAGCAGGACGCTAGGAGAAATGACTCTGAGAAGGGATAAGAGGAGAGGTTGATTATGGAGATTGGACCAAAATTGGACTGAGGGAGATGGCAATTAAATCAATTGACAAATACTAAGGACTCAGGAATCACACTAAAGTTTCTGAAGCATGCTACTGCTTTCCATGCAAGATCAGTCAATGACCTTTCCCCTGAAACAATATAATCCTCAACATAATGACATAATCACAAGCCAAGGCATCTTTCTTTGGTTATTAAAGGAACCATCTTGCCTGAAAACTCGCACTAACACTACAGTGAGAATGCTTTAGGTCCTTGCCATGTCTCAATAAATAATGTTTCCTCAAGGAAAAAAAAGAAAGTAATATCAGGATAGACAAGTACTTAGACTGACGTGCACATTAAATCCCAATTAAACCATTTGAATATCAGAACAAATATAGCACAAAATTGTAATTCCAATTAGCATTTTGTTTATCAGTCATTACCATAAAACAAAGAGCAAATATAGCCATGTTACTTTAATAAGGTCATAATTAGAGTAAATGACTTTAGCACAAAATGCAGAGAATCACAGCGAGATTCATCCACCAGCAGCCTAGCGGAAGACATAAAGGGATTGAGCTCGCTTACAAGGCCTTAGTGCATGAAAAATCTGTCATTAAATAATCCTGCCTCCAGAAAAAAGCATTTTCAAAGGCAAAACAAAGGAAGTTTATGCTTTCACCTAACATCTTAAGGAAGATGTTTTCAAAAAGCATAACATTAGAGACATTTTCTTTTCTTCTTTGGTTTTTGGGCCACACCAAGCAGTGCCCAGGGCTTACTCCTAGCTATGTACTCAGAGATCACTTTTGTTGGGACACCAGGCAGGAACCATATGTTGTACCAGGAATCAAACTAGATTGGTCATGTACAAGGCATCACCCTAGTTGCTGTACTATGCCTTTGGCTTCACATTGGAGACATCCTTTCTCCAACACCCCTAGCTCCTCCTTCCAGAGTTTCACCATCCTATCACCAAATGGCCATGCTCCCTTTTCTGTATCCTCCTCTGACTGCTACCCTGGTAACTAAAGCCCAAAGTCCAAACCCAATTATGCCAATGTCTACTTCCCTTACTATATTTTTTTTTGGTTTTTGGGTCACACCCGGCAGTGCTCAGGGGTTACTCCTGACTCCATGCTCAGAAATTGCTCCTGGCAGGCACGGGGGACCATATGGGGCACTGGGATTCGAACCGATGACCTTTTGCATGAAAGGCAAACGCCTTACCTCCATGCTATCTCCCGGGCCCCTACTTCCCTTACCATTAATGCCTCATCTTTCCCATTTACAGAAGCACCTTGAGTTCTCTTTAGTGGAATCTGAAACTAAAAACAAATGCTAGGCTCTGTTGGACTTGGCCTTGGATTTAGGTCACATTTGCTATTAAAATCTGTTCCTTCCTTCCCAGGTCCAAGTTGGACAGGTGTAGGCATAGTTTGGTGATGGTTCACCTGGGTTACATTACCAGCTGCTTGCCTTTTTCTTTACAACTTTAAACATGCTCCCAGGAGCTCAGTTTGGAGCTCTCCTACCTTTCACATGGGGTAACTTATTTCCCTTCTCCTCTGCCTATCTCTGCTTCCCAATACACTTTCTCTTTCTTGCTCTATTCCTCTGTTTATGCCCATTTTCAAGCCAGTAATGGCCTCCCCCAAATTTAGGGTTTGGAAAGATTCTCATCTATAGTGAATTGAATGCTTCTGCTGCTACTGTACTACACCAACCTCCTGGCCTCCCCCAAAGAGTTTCCATTCTAATGCTCAAAATTTGGTACTATTTCTCTATCTACTAAAATATATACTCAGACTCAACAATGCTGAGAGGAAGCTGAAAGGAAGGTCTGCAGCATCCAGGCATCCTAAAAGTAGTCTTGGGAATCCAAATAAGTGGAAGCCTAAGGTTGATTGGCACACATAGAAGAGAGGGGAGTGGAGATTATAGCAATAAAGCAAAGATTAAGAGAAGGAAAAAGTCATCAGGTGAGGACAGGCTTCTGAAGTGTCCGATGTGTGTAGTGATGTTTACATCAAGAGTTTGACTGATATATTTTAATGAGAAGCTGAAGGGTATTAATCATGAGTAAGCAACATCAAAAGACCTCTGCAGCTAGAATAGGGAGAGGGTTTTGGAAGTGATGGCCTTTCTCTGAAAATTCTACAAAATGCAAATTTAGCATCAGTGACCCCGCATGGCCAAAGCCTTTCATGGGATTCAGCATCATGATGCTCAAGGAATAAAGCTGTAGGGCCCCACAATGACCCTACATTAGGGTTTTAGAATCTCCTGGGCCAGGAAGATTCCTTGAGTGAGTATGGGACAGTGTTCTGGGTGTGGGACAATAGCTCTCAGGTCTCTGTACCATGCTGAGATCAGGCTGGACAACAGCTCCTGGAAAACAAAGGCCTCTTTTTCAGAAAGTCCACAACTAAACTGGTATTTCCATTAACATTTTGCAAGGAAAATTATCTTCCAAACATTCTGCTATAAACTACCCATTGAATTTTATATCAGATTCTTTTTCTTCCAGTCTTCTTTTCTGTTTGCTGGGTGTGTTCACTCACTCAATGAAAAGATTTATTCTAAAATCATTATCTATGTCAAGTCTGCATGACTTTGAACTGAGTAGAGGGATAAGTTACTTAAAACATTAGCCAGAGGGCCGGGCGGTGGCACTGGAGATAAGGTGCCTGCGCTAACCTAGGACGGACCATGGTTCGATTCCCCGGTTCCCCATATGGTCCTCCGTGCCTGCCAGGAGCGACTTCTGAGCATCACTGGGTGTGGCCCAAAAAAAAAAACAAACCATGAGCCAGAAAGAGAGAATTGTGGACATGGGTTTTGTTCAAACCTGGTGATGCTGATGGCTTGCTTGCTCCTGGCTCTGTGCTCAGAGGTCACTCTTGGGGACCACATGCAAAATGATCAAACCAGAGCCCACCCTTTGTAATAGCAAGTCTTGCACTGTCTGAGCCCCTTAAAGAGTTCCTGAACCAAAGTTTATCAAATCAAGTAGAAATTGTCACTTTATTTTGATTGGCAAGAAAATACAAAATTTGGCTTCATATATATATGTGTGTGT